>QANT01004097.1:0-25006 GCA_003254885.1 Purshia tridentata | reverse complement strand
AATTTGTGGGATTCCCACATTGTAGCCTTCCTGTACTTATGCAAGATAAGATATCTTTATACTGAAATAACTTTAATTTGTTTTATAGCCACACTGTCTTTATTTTGTTATATTGAAGATCCCTTCAACTTATGAGTTGGACAAGGGAAAGTAAACATTCATCATTCGATTCTCACTTAAGTAAATTTTTTTTTAAATAAATTGCATTTTACCTTTTCACTTAAAAAATAATACCTTAAATTTAAAGCTACATGGTGCAATTTCACCCTAACCCTTTTGGTACATAATTGTTATCTTACTTTAGGTGTGTATGTGAAATGATTCTTTCTTTGTGCGAACCAGAGAGGAGCTTATAACTCTTATGATTCAGTGTAGTTTCAAACATTTCTGCAAAGGAATAAAATTTTTTGTAGTTCTTTAAAGCTACTCTTAAGTATATATGTCGGGTTTCGCATTGGTTCTGGTTTTGTTATCAGTGAGGCAATTTCTTTGGACTTCTCAACATGAGTTCTCTAAGTATCCAGTGTGCTCTGAAGGAAATTTCCACGACAATATGATATTTAATAATAATAAGAAGAAAATAAATCATCAGAATAAACACTGATTTAGATGAAAATAGATAAGATAAACTAATTGATGAATCTTGTATCAAAAAACACATCCACACTCTGACGAGAGTTGATATATGCTGAAAGTAGATTTGATTTGTAAGTGAACATAGGGGGTCTTTGATACTAAAGACATTAAAACCCGAAAAAAGCAAATTAACTTAACGAAAATGCCCACTACAAACTCTCCTCTCTGGAAGATACTCTTAGGTCAACCTCTGTGCGGCTTCCTTTGCTAAAACCCTCTCCTTTGCCTTGGTTCTGGCCTGTGATTTGGAGCCCATGATTCCACCTCCCCACTTCTTTCTGTTCTCCTCAAACTTATCATTGAAGTTGGCCTGAAAAAGAAACAGGAATCAGTATTAAAATATGCTAGTAGATTAAAAACGAAGAGAGGTAATATCATGTTCTTGGATTCTCGGGGGAAAAAATAAAGAGTCTCTTAACCTACCTTGATAGCCTCAAGAATTTTGCTGAACTCCAACTTATCCTCATTCTTAACAGTGGTCAAGCACAGGGCAGCAGCTGTTTTCTGGTGGACAATCTGTCAGAAAGGCAAATAGATATAGTTATATGTTTCACAAAACATAGAATCCAGTGTTAGACAGTGTTTGACTAAAAATACCAAACAAAATTACAGAGTCTTACCGATCCCAAGCGTGATTTCCCCTTCACAATGCAGTACGGGATCTCCATCTTCCTGCACAAGGCAGGAAGCCAGACAACAAGCTCTATTGGATCCACATCATGAGCAATAACTACCAACTGTGCCTTATTCTGTGAGGGAGACAAGAGAAAGATTGTCATTAGTCAGCATAACTCATGCAATAGCAGAGTTCATGGGAAAGAACAATTCAGTATGATGCATGTAATAATAGTTTACAAACCTGCTCGATCAGGTAGGTTACATGGTTAAGTCCATATTTCACAACAATGGGCTTCTTGGCCTCAACAGTTTTCCCTTCAGATTCAGCTTGAGCCCTTTTCAGAAGACGTTCCTTCTTTGCTGCTTTGTCCTCAGGCCTGTACTTAAGGAGCAACTTGAAGAGACTTGTAGCTGCAAGCAGTATTACAAATATTAGTAAACGATAGTGACAGAGTTCACCCATAAAAACAAAATTTGAAAGTAAAAATCACTGAAATACCTAAAGGAACACAAACAGCACATGTATAAATAAAGTTGAGCAATTACATAGACAGATCCAACACATAATTCAAGAACCCAGTCAACCCAATGATAGTTGGTAGCTTAAATTATAAACAATTCAGACCAAATAAACAAAATCACAAATGCCATACCACTAACCCTACATTCAATAGAATGGGACCTTTATTCTTCTGTGTTTCTTATAACCAAAATATAATAAAGATGAGAGATAACTTGAAATAGAACATGAATGTATCAGTCATTAAGCAAACACCACTAGAATCAACAATTTTAAACCTGCAAATGCCTCAGGCAACTATCAATAACATTTCTGCTCGTCACATTTAAATATGAGAAAGGAAGTTGAAATAGAAAGGTTGGCGAGGGATATAGAGAAGAAAAGTATAACATTTTCCTTCCCCAAAAGGAGGAGAAGCAAGTAGAAGAAAAACTAACTTCTGCTCATCTTTCCAACCATGCATTTTCTAATGAAGTTAAAAATCTATAAATTGAGATACCTACACATTAGAAAATAACTCTAAAGTCTAAACAATGACACTAGTCAAGAAACTGCAAACATGATTGTCAGGTCAATACCAAGGTTCTTGTCCAAAGTCTTTGTGAACTGGTTCAATGCTGGTGGGACCTTCAAACGTTGCTTAAGAATCCTCTTCTTCCTCTGGATACGGACAACCTTGGGCCACTTCACAAACCGGTGCAGATCCCTCTTAGGAGGCAAAGCCCCACCAATACCAAACTGCTTCGGACGCTTTTCAAATAGTGGATTCACAACCTTATCCTGAAAACAGATTAAGAAAGCATTTCAATTGTTGAGAAAAGACAACAAACTGACAACCAATTTTATGAGTTAATGCTTCATATACAAATGAGAAAGTAAAGAGGTGTTAAAGAACTAACAGCTTTCTTCTTAGCAGGTGCTGCTGAAACTTTCCCACCTCTTTTGGGAGCCTGCAAGACAAAAATGAGATGAATTGAACAAAATTTTTTTTTTAAAAAAAAAGCAACCGTTGTAAGCATGTCACCAGAAATTTGGTCATAACACAACTACATTGAACAAATGATACAACAATGCCACTACAAAATAGCTATCAGCAAAAATTTGAAGTCGTATACATTTATGAATCACCGACTGTAAAATGTAATAGCAAGCTTCTTAAGACAAACAACATAAAAAAGTGGGGGAAAAACTAATATTCATGTTGGATGATAATATGAATTACAAGTTATAAAAATCCCCAGAAAAAATTTGAAGGGTCCCGCCGTAAATTATCCTATGAAGCTCCAATAGATAAGTTACCTTTTGATAGAAATTAAACATGCTCTTCCACCATTTGAAAACAAATACAATTTGTCAGAGACTTTAGTTCCCAACATAGCCTTCATATATTTAACTTAAATCATTAGTCATCTTCTTTTTTCCAATCAAACTTCTCATTAATCATACTATTCCTTATACTTACATCCACATAGATATATAACACACCAGAGGTGAACTAGAATGCCATTATATAGTAAGCTTCACAGTTTAAATCAGCATAAATCAACACCACAATTATACTGATAGAATCAGCTCACATATACACGCATACATAAATGCAAGCATAAGATTCAAGCATGCATACGTACAACGAAATATAAACAAAGACAGAGGTAAAATTAGGGTTTATGGAAATACCATTTTCTGGTGCTTGAGATCTTCACTGGCCTTCGGGTATCTGTAACGGCGAGCGAAACCCTAAATTAAGCTGATGCTCACGAATTGCTGTACAGTGTGGATTATAAATAGGTGGCCGTTTTGCACATTTGGGTTGTGAACAGTATAGTTGGATTCGACCCGATCTTTTGCGACGGTTGGATTCAGTTTATTTCGATTTTCAGTACGGACCGCAAATTGGGCCTTACTTTCTCTTTTAAATTTGGGTTTGGTCTTCGGTTTATATTGATCCGACCCGAAATATTTTGACTTTAGCCAAAAAGATAATCCTATAACACAACCATATATCCATATCATTATGCTAAATAAACTCTTCATGTTGTTTCTAAATGTGTGTTTAAACAGTTGTAAATTACTAATTGCTGTTTAAACACTCGAGGTTGTTTCTCAATGTTCGATCATATGAACTTAGTTGCTGAAACCTTGTTCAAAACAACTAAGGATTTGAGAATTAAATTGATTTTGTGGTTATTGTTTGCTTATGCTATAGGAAATGGCAAAGCGAAGTTGGTGTTTTCTTTTTGTTACCTATTTTTTAAGGTGGAAACTTTAAAAGAAGAATATATCTTTTTAAGAAAGGAAAAGGATCACATAGACAGCTAGGTTAGATTATTAAACCATGTTGCAAGTGAACCCCATCAATGTGATTTCTTACTCTTACGAAAAAGATGGGTCCTCTTAAGGATACTTAATTTTTATTTATAATTAGATTATTTTCTAATAACAAAGAGTATATTTAAATTATAATAAAACTTACAAAGACTATGTAAGTTATCGTTTTATATAAAAGTATTGTATATGTGATTTGCACTTGACTATTGGGTGTTAGTCACTCTATTCCAAGTTTGAAACGCACAAATTCCATCGTGGATGACAAGCAAATTGATGTGAACGACTAGCCCACTGCCCACACTAACTTATTGCTTCTCCGTTTCATTTCTCTCAGCTATTCACATACAATTGACATCTTTGTTGTATATGTGGTTGCATGCATGTCTTATTGTCTTAAGTAATTATCAACTTGAGACAAGCTTATGTAAGGTTTTTTTGCCTCATAAGAGTGGCACAATGTCCACTTAAGAATAACACATGTTCAAATTAGATGATTATTTTTATTTATAGTTGAAACTTAAGTGCAGGGGATATATGTTTTTTGTTCATTATATTTTTAAAAATCGAATTCTAAATTTAACTTAATCTTAACCCATTATTCTATTTACTTTCACTATTTATTGAATAAATGCTCTCAATGCTATAGTTACAAATTAATTATCTTACAACTTAACACTATCAGGAATAACCTCATTAACTCATTAAGAAAGGAATTCCATTCCAACACCCAATGACGAAAATGCCCACAAGAAAGTGGACACGTGGCAAGCATGAGACAGGTGGTGTGGGTTTGCACGTACCCCTCTGAAATAGTTTTGGTGGTTTGCCGGGAGAGAAGGAGAGGTGTTGTGTGGAGTGAGCGAGTGACCAACTGACCAGTGAGCAACAGTGAAAAGACAGAGAAGCCCGCTCTCAAAATTTTGGCATGAAATTTTGAAACCCCTACCAAACCCTCCCTCGCTTTATATTCACAGCCCGCCCGAAATCCCAGAAAATTTCAATTCCCACCAATTTCCCAAATTCTAAATCTAAATCTAAGTCCCTGCCTTCTGTCCCTCTCACAATTATAGTCAAATCAGACACAGCCATAGCTGATAGTCCCCCCCAACCCAACCCTCAAGTCCGACCTCTCTCTTTCATTTCTTTCCTTTTAGGGTTTTTATTTCCAAACCCACAAATCTAGGGTTTTTAGTTTTGCCAATTCTCTGTCAAATTCTCGATCTTTAGCTTGCTTGTTCGATACCCATGGCGTCCGAAGCCCTAGAGGAGAAGAAACCCGAGGACGAAGCTCCAGCTGAAGACAAGCAGGAGGAGGAACATAATGAAGAAGAACCTAAAGAGGAGCCTAAAGAAGAAGAACAAGAGGAAGATAAGGAGAATCTTCCGGAAGCTTCCGAGAAGGTGACTGAGAACGAGGAAGGTAAAGCCGTTGAAGAAGGTGAGGAGGAAGAGAAAGAGACAGAGAAGAAGGCGAAAAGGGGTCGAAAGACGAGCTCCAAGAAGGACAAGGACAAGGACAAGGACCAGACCGAGTCTAAGAAGCGAGGGCGAGACTCAGCTGACAAGAAGCAGAGTAAAGAAGCTGCGGCGGAGAAGAAAGAGAAAGAGCCGGTTACACCAGTGAGTGAGAGGCCCACAAGGGAGAGAAAAGTAGTTGAGCGCTACTCGGCACCCGACAGCGGAAGGTCTTCGGCGACTAAACCAGTCTCGATTGAGAAGGTATGGTGATGAAAATAGTGCTTCTTGTTTGTTCTTTGTTAATTGTCTGATGGTGTTTCGGATTTGTTTGAATAAGTTTGGTTTGTTTGATTTCAGGGTCGTGGTACGCAGCTCAAGGATATTCCAAACGGTATGTTCTTTCTTTGTTTCTTTTACAGCTTTGCTCTTGTTAGATTTGTCTATGGTAAGATTATTTTGTGTGGCACAAAATAAGAGTGAGATGTAATGCTATCAGGACTGATATGAAGATAAAGCAAACTGGATTGCTATTTGATCTTCATTTCAAGACTTACAGTTGCTTGGCATAGTTATGTTTTCTTGTACCAATTTGATGTTGCCCGTAATAATTGAATCTAAAGTTGTCATAGGGGTACTAAGATTTAGGTGATTTGGAAACTTTTAACTGAACCTGTAATGTTGTGGTTGACTTAATTTCTTATCTAGTTCTTAAAGTTAGATCCTTCCTTGGAGGCTAGTAATACATGTCAGTAACTTACCTGGGATCATGCGAAAATGTGAACATTGGGCTGTTTTAGTTTAACATTGCTGTCAATCCCATTTCATCTAAGACATGAGGAACTTCTTAACATTGACATATATCACTCATCATGGACTGCTGGAATGCATTTAATCTTCTAATTTTAAAACCACTGCTGAGGACCACTCCTTTTCCATGTTCAGTGTTTAATTTTTGTTAAATATGTTTTGTTTTTTCATTGCATCATTTTTTACAAGCTCAGTGGTGGAAACAAAGTGATGTTGATGTTTTCATTTAGTTTGGAAAAATAAGGATTTGTTCATCTAATACCCGTCTTCTTGAAGTAGTGGATTTCTTTGAGTTGAACTGGTGTCAAATGGCAAATATGAGCCCTTAATGAGGACAGCCAATAAGGCCATGTATATTTAGCTGGTATGGGCTCTTGATCTAGTTAGAGTTGTCATATTAAATACCTAATATCCCAGGCCAAAAATTATATTAAACACCCAATATCCATGTTGAAACAAGGGTCTTCAGTTAGTATCCATGAAGTAGGTTACTTTATAATTATTGAAGTTCTTTGAAGAGGTTGTTGTGTTTGATGAAAGAATTCTTTGTCATTGTCATTGTAATTCAAAGCATTTGAGCTTATTTACATAGCTCTTGGAGTCAAATAGTAAAAGTGGAATGATTTAGTGGTAGTTATTATCTCTTTTTTTTTTTTTGACATGGTTCTTAATGGCTATTTTGTTTAATTTTATGTCATACAAATTTTCACATGCCCAAGGCTGATTGCAGGTTGAGAGGTGAAAGTTTTTAGCTCTTGTTATATGTGGATTGCTGATTTACTATGCATAAAAGTGTTATTTACTTGTATTCAAATTTCTTGTTACAGAAGCCTGGCATATTTTTTTGTCTGATATTGTGAACTGTTTCAGTGGCTTTCAAGTTGTCAAAGAGAAAACCTGATGACAACCTGCAAGTACTGCACTCAATTCTTTATGGGAAAAAGGCGAAGGTGACCTTTTGGTTTGTTTTGGTTTAGTGATTTGAGGTGCTTTTGCTTTACGTATCAATGTTCATATTGATGTTATATGGTAACCTGCAATTATTTAATTGTTGATATTTTTGTGCAGGCTTACAGTTTAAAGAGAAATATATGCCAGTTTTCAGGTTATGTGTGGGCTGAGAATGAGGTATCATATGTTATATGCTGACTCTTTTTCATCAATTTTGCCTCCATATGCTTCATTTTGTATATACATCATTATAGTATTATTTTAAATGCTATCTTGCCTTCATCCTTTGAAGAAAAAATTATGTTTGCAGCAGGAAAAACAGAGGGCAAAGGCAAAGGAGAAGCTTGATAAGTGTGTAAAAGAAAGGTTAATGGATTTTTGTGATGTGCTTAATATTCCAATTAATAAGGGTGGTACAAAGAAGGTAAGTTGTCCAAGGAATGATATTTCTTTTGTACGAATAATTTATGATTCACCTCCCATCTTACAAGCCACTCTTACAGGAAGAACTTTCTGCAAAATTATTGGAGTTCTTGGAATCCCCACATGCTACAACTGATGTTTTGCTTGCTGATAAGGAGGTTCTATTTTTTCAGTGTTCTCATTTGATAATTTTGCTTTGCTGTATGTTTAATTGTCATGATGGTGTTTTAAAACCATGTTTCTTATCTGAGTTTCAGAAAGGTCAAAAGCGGAGGAAGAAATCAAGTAAGTCTGCAGGTTCTGGAGAAGCATCCCCAGAAACACCAGCCAAGGTTTGTATTCATTAGTAAAATTTAATTTAGAAGTTTCTTACCAACTCCATTATGATGCAGAAGAAATAACTTTTCTTTATGTGGAGTGCATTTTTTTGATATGCACTATCTGCTTAATCCATTTCCGTGATATACTTAATACACATTGATAGCAATTCTTGATGTTTTGCAATGATAAATTGTTTTTGTTTGTGTGCAAGTGGTTCATGCAGCATCCATTCCTTCTCTTGACCAATTTTTGTGTCTTTACTTTCTGAATTCTTTGTACTCAGAAACAAAAAGAAATACCCAGTGTTGAAAAGAAAGAAGAGTCGACCAAAGTTGAAGAAGAAGAAGATGAGGATGATGACAAAGTTGAGACTTCAGATGCAAAGGATCATTCTCTTGAAGATGATGATGACACCACAATGAATGAAGTAACTAATCACGAGGATAAATCCGATGAAGAGGACGAGGAACCAAAGGATCAGGTGTCAAGTCCAAAAAGTTCATCCAGAAAGATTGCAAAGGAGGGCTCAAAGGTTAAGATTGGGGGAAAATCAACACCTGTCAAGAAGAGAACCCCTGCCAAATCTGTGAAAACTCCGACAGATTCTTCAAAGAAATCTAGTTCTACTTCAAAAAGAGGTGTAAGTGATGCTGATGAAGCTTCTGGTTCACTTTCTAAAGCAAAGGGATCGAAGAAACAGAAAACTGAAAAGGAAAGCCACAAGGATAGCAAGGCAAAAGCGACTGGGAAAAAACAGCCGAGCAAGTCCCCAGCCAAGGCTCAAGCAAAGGATCAAGGTGATTTGCTGTGTTTATTTGCTGTTGGCTCTTACTACTTGATTTTGACACTTCAAATATTTGATTTAAGATTTTGTGTCTAAGAAAACTGTTTCATGAAAATTGTAATTTTCTCAGAATTTTAAGAGTTTCTGTTTTAATTGTATCAAATCCTTGCCTAAACTAGTGAAAGGAAAAGCTAGCAAGAAGGCAAAGGCAGAGCCCACAAAAGATGATATGCATGCAGTAATTGTTGATATTCTGAAAGAAGTGGACTTCAATACTGTAAGTTATCATTGCAACATTACGCTGATTGGATAGTTGAACTTTTGTCAGTTATATTATTTAATTTTCTGCATTTACCTGGTGCAGGCAACTTTATCAGATATTCTCAAGCAACTTGGTAGGGATCCTTTTTATTTGCCACTTTTTTTCTCTTCCTTTTTTAACTTATCCTTAACTTGGCTAACTGTGCAAATTTAATTCAATTAGGTGCCCACTTCGGTGTTGATTTAATGCACAGAAAAGCAGAGGTGAAGGATATAATTACAGAGGTAATTAATAATATGACTGATGAGGAAGAAGATGAAGGTGATGAAGCAGAGGAGAATGCTACAGCTGGTGATGATGCAGAGAAAGATGAAGAAAAGGATGATGATGATGATGAAGAAGATGATGCTTAGTTCATAGTGGGCTAGAGCTTATGCATGACCCGTGGGGTGCCTTAACCAGTTAGTTCATATCCTTCTTCCGCAGTGCGCGCCATCAGCAGTTTTTAAAATCGATAGAAAACCTTGATATCTGGGTCCTGTCCTGTGACCTCTTCCATAAATATACCCAACTGGGTGTGTTTGTACCATATCAATTAACCTCTTTGTAGTGTTGAACTGACCTCATATTTATATGTTAGTTTTTGTTTATTTATTTTTAGTTTAAACCTCATTCCATCGTAGTTTAGTTGTATCTGTTGTGACTCAATCGCCATTATACATGAGTAGTAAGTGGTTTTCTTAAGTTGTTTGTTTTCCTTTGTGTTATTTGAAGTACAATAATTGTGAATGGATTGCTTTCTAAAGTCTACCTTTGAGGGCTGGACAATTCCAGTTAAAATGGACTAGAGCCCTGACCCGTGTTTGGTGATATTAAAAAATGGACAGGATTGAGATCATGCCCATTATCCGGCTTAACCCAGGATAACCGACCCATGCCAACACACGGGCCAGCTCAGGACAACTCATGTATTCATCTTTGTCTTGCTCCGTTACCAAATAAACTAATCATCCCTTATTTTTATACTTGCTTTCAATTCAACACATTTCTTTTTTCATCAGTTGAACATCATATAACGATATTATTTCCCCAAAACAAAAAAGAAATTATATTGCAACAAAACTAGCCTAATTAAAAAGAATACAATTTGATCATAATATGAAAATATTTGTAGAATTGTAAATTCGATTAGGTAATTTTTAAAATTTTTAATATTGTACATTTAGAAAAAATATATTTTAAATAAAATAATAAATATTTATTCATAGTCTAGTCCAATTCAGTCATTTGTTGTACTAAACATGGAACATGACTCTTATGACCGGTGCACAAGTGATACTCTGAGTTAGCCTAAGCCTTGAGTTACCCAATCCTGTCCTATCCATAGTACACAGTCCTGTCGTGTGTAGTTCTATCATGCATTCCAAATGAGGCATAGCATACAATACACCTTGTTTTCTTTGCTCTCGTCTCTCTCCCTTTCTTGTTTCCTTGCAATAACTTGAACTAGAATGTATTGTCTTTGTCAATTGCTCAGATTTGCTCTAACATAATCCCTTAAATTATGGTGGAGTTATAGCTGGCCAAAGCATTTTCAATTTTTCATTCAAATTGTTAACCCTATGTTACTTCAAGTTGATTGAAAAGTTTCATCCAACTTGGTATGGTTTCATATTTAATACTCATCCCCTCCTCCATCTACTGATTCCATACCAGGAAAGCTTAGCATCAGATTCATAACTCTGAATAATGAATAATAATGGTAATTCATTTTCCTGATGAGTAAAATTTAAAGGCTTCCTTAGAAGTTAGAAGGTTAATAACTTAATAAGCCTATAGCTTCAATGATGTATATAGCATTTAACCCTACACCCACAATGATAATAATGATTAATAACTTCTAACTGTGTGATTTGTTAAAACTTGTGGGAAAGGCATTGTGAGCTGTTATGTAACTAATGTGTCTTGTTTAATGATCACTTCTCAATTTCCAAGGTTCATATAATATAATCAATATATAGTGTCAATGAAAATGAAATTTGTAAATCTGAAACATATCATGTGCTAGAAGATCAGATGACATAAGGAACAGCAAGAAATTTTGGTTTTAATATTGAGAGCAAGTAGACCAAGCAACCTAATATTTTGGAGGCCTACCCACACCAACCAACTCCATGATCATGGCTGGTAACGTTTTGGTTCACAGACCAGTAGCCTACCACAGCAGCACAGCTCACATCACGAGCTTAGCACAGTCTGAACTCTGCAGAGCAACACCAATGTCCAAGACACACTTCACAATCTTTAAATAATAATCATAATCAAGATAAGGGTCTCTTAATTTCTCTTCCTAGAAAGAGGGGCTATTCCACACAATGAGATTTGCGTATGAAGCCCACACCAATATGACATGAAGCCAGTCCCTTTCATCCGTGTCAACCAAAACAATTTATGGTCAAGTTTCTGGTCATCCTGTTTTTTCTGTTTTGGTAGATCAGATATCATTGTATCAATGAATTAAAACCATTACTTATTAGTTAACCAGCCTATGGCCCCTGCTCTCTCTCTCTATCTCCCTATATAATTATAACACCATCCAAAAAGGGATTCCCAAACCTGATCAATTTCAGTCCAAAAAATTTGTCCCATATCGCATATTCCAGCATAACAGGTACAGTACAAGCAATTCTGCATTCCTTTTGTTTCTTGGTATATATCAGCTATATATATTTCATTATGCAATGTTTATAGTCATGAAACATTGGAATTTGCATGTATATATAATTATATAGATGGTTTGGTAATTGGGTCACCTATATTTCTCTTACTTTTCTTTGAAACTTTTTAGGTACATCTTGATTAATACAAGGGTGTTCTGTGTAATGGGGGAAACTAACAAAACCTTTGAACTCACTGTAAAGAAAGAAGAGCCAACTCTGGTACCCCCTGCTGCAGAAACAGAGAATGGTCTGTACTTCCTCTCAAACCTGGACCAGAACATTGCGGTCAGAGTTCGAACCATCTACTGCTTCAAATCAAATTCTAAAGGCAATGAGAATGCTGTGGAGGTCATAAAGAATGCCTTGTCGAAGGTTCTTGTTCACTACTACCCACTTGCAGGAAGGTTAAGTATCAGCACTGAGGGGAAGTTGATAGTGGATTGCACAGGAGATGGTGCTGTCTTTGTTGAAGCTGAAGCAAACTGTGCAATGGTTGAGATTGGGGACATAACAAAGCCTGATCCTGTGACTCTTGGGAAGCTGGTTTATGATATTCCTGGTGCCAACAACATACTTGAGATTCCTCCCTTGGTTGTTCAGGTTTAAGTTTCCAGAAATTTTCATATCTCATCCTTTTGGTTTTTGTAGGAATATATCATCTCACTAGTCACAAAAGGCTTTCTAAGGTGATTGTTTTAATTTCAGGTGACCAAGTTCAGATGTGGAGGATTTGTCCTTGGGATGTGCAACAACCATTGTATGTTTGACGGGATTGGTGCAATGGAATTTGTAAACTCATGGGGTGATACTGCTAGAGGCTTGCCCCTCAGAGTCGCTCCATTTCTAGACAGAAGCATACTCAAAGCCAGAAACCCACCTAAGATAGAGTTTCCACACCATGAATTTGCTGAGATTGAAGACATATCTGATAACACCAAACTCTATGAACAAGAAATGTTGTACAATTCCTTCTGTTTTGACCCTGAGAAGCTTGGAAAGCTCAAGAAAATGGCCATGGAAGATGGGGTTCTTGACAAGTGCACTACATTTGAAGCACTCTCTGCCTTTGTATGGAGAGCTCGAACTCAGGCCTTGAGGATGAGACCTGATCAAAAAACAAAGCTTCTTTTCGCCGTAGACGGGCGTTCAAGATTTGAGCCGCCAATACCAAAAGGGTTCTGTGGCAATGCAATAGTGTTGACAAATTCACTGTGCAGTGCAGGGGAGCTATTGGAGAATCCATTGTCATTTGCTGTTGGGCTGGTTAATAAGGCAATCCACATGGTTACTGATAGTTTTATGAGATCAGCCATAGACTACTTTGAAATAACAAGAGCTAGGCCTTCTTTGACAGCAACCCTTTTGATCACAACATGGTCTAGGCTCTCTTTCCACACTACTGATTTTGGTTGGGGAGAGCCTGTGCTGTCAGGGCCTGTGGCTTTGCCTGAGAAGGAAGTCAGTTTGTTCCTTTCTCATGGTAAAGACAGGAAAGGCATAAATGTGCTTTTGGGTCTGCCAGCTTCTGCTATGAAGACCTTTGAAGACTTGATGATGCAGATTTAAGATCAAAGAGAAGATCATCAATAATATCAAACCCCAATTCATTTCAGAAAGGGAATAAAGATTTAATAATCTTGGGAATAAATTAAAGGGTGGTAGAACTTGCAATTTATGTACATTATTCATCTGTTTTCTTTGTTTCATCAATCTGAATGTGTACGGTTTTTATGCTGAGGGCACTAAGTTTATAATCAATTGGTGAACTATTGAACATGAAGCCAGCTTCTGAATCAGGTTTTGTTGTGTTGTGTTGTATGCTCTACTGTTATCATTTGCACTCTTCCTTTCAATAACAATTAACTAAAGTGTATGTGAAATAAGGAGGGAAAAAGTGAAGTTGCTTTGTGTCGCATGTATATTATGGGTGTATACACTTATGTGTGTATTTTTTTTTATCGTGTGTTAAGTTACATAATAAAATAGATAGATATAAGGGTTCGTTAGATTATAGAGTCTGACAACTACAAAAGTTGGTCTAAAGGATATCCAATCAAATAATTTGAGCTAAAGGCCAAGTACATTTTGAAAAAAAAAAATAGTGCATCTATGAATGAANCAAATAATTTGAGCTAAAGGCCAAGTACATTTTGGAAAAAAAAAAATAGTGCATCTATGAATGAAAAAAAATAAAAAAAAGCTAGTGCATCTGTAAAATACAATAAGTACATATGTAGAAATAAGTGCATCAGTGCAAAAAAAAGTCATTGCATTTGTAAAGATATAACAAGTGTATCTTTGAAATTAGTGCATATGTAAAAATACAACAAATGCATCTGCAAAATTAGTGTATTTATAAAAATACAATAAGTACAGATAAAAAACTCATAAATTGTCCTTTACACCAAGTTTATTAATTAGTGGTTTGATATTTAGAGCTAATTTACTATAGATACAATGGGTGTATACACTCTTAATCAAGGCACTCTTTATACACCACCTTGTCCTCATCACTAACATGTAACATGATTTATTTCATTTCTATACACACCCCAGTACATATTCCAATATCTTCATTTGTTCTAGATCCATGATTTAATTCATTGCCACTGCTTCATCCAAATTATAAAATTTTAATGGCCCCACGTTCCTATGACAATTGACTTGACTTGCGTAACACTACAATTCATAGCAAAAATAAATGAACTCACATAAACCATATGATGAACACCCCAAACAGGGGTTGCTATACCTAATATCTATTTATGACCAAACCTAACAAAGGGTTGCAGAGACTAGTGATCCTTTTCCACATGCTCCTCTTATTACCAAAAAGTTATGCAGCATCCAAAAGCAAAACCATTGAGAATTTCCCTTCCCTTAGAAATTGGCCAACTTTGCTCCTTGACTGTATAAAATTTGTGCTACCTGTCTTTGGTTTAAAGAAGGGCAATGCTATTCTCACTTCTAGTTTGTTATCCTCGTACATCTTTTTTATGAGTGTTTTAAAATAACAAAATATCAAGTTTGAAATGCAAAATGACAAATTGAGAGGGTGGAATATCAGACACTTAAAATCATTTGTCCAAAACCAACCATTCTATTTAACGGGATATAAAATCCTCTACTTATATATTTTGTGCTGTACTTATGTTGGCATATAAGATTTATACTTAAAAATTGTTAATAAGAATTTGAAACAACGTAGTTTTAAAATTATATTCGATAGACGAGTTGTATTTAGAATGTAACATTAAATAATGAGTTTGAAGAGTAGAGTAATTTTAAGGGTGATGGTGATATTACTAATTTACTTATGTAATAACACGTGAATTAATAACATCGCAATGACGGAGTAACCGTGAGTGAGGCCTTTCACTGCAATTGAGGGCACAAAGCCGAACAGAGCATGAAGGCCATGGTAGCCCAAATTGGCCCGGTCCATGGCTTCCCTTCGTCTTCTTCTTTTAGATTTGTTAATTCTTGAAAATTGTAATACACATAACAGAAGTCTTGGTTTTGCTTTACGCCAACAATAATATTTTTGTGAGAAAACACTGGTCAGTTGGGTGGTGGTGGAGGAATAATAATCAGAAGCGGTTTCATGACCACCAGTAAGCGAGTGCAAGACAGAAGAAGCAAATTGAAGAGGGTTCATGATTAGTCAATGGGAAGGAAAGTCATTGCCGACTTTTTCACTGAGAGTTGATTCATATGATCTTCTGGAAAGAAAGTAACATTGAAACTTGTATGTAAGTGTGACGATTCAAAATTATGATCTATAAATTTGTGTATACGTACAATTTCTCAAGTTGAATTACATATGTGATATGTACGTTTGCATAAAATTAAAAAATGAATGGTTAAAACTGATTGAGCTTAAGCATTTTGGATGGACTAAGGAGCCTATAAGCATCACCATAACCACAATTGGGAGTAGAAGTCATCATATCCTCATTGCTCTGCTCCATCTCTACCAAAACTTTGTAGAACAAATCCACATCACAAGGAAGCAAAAGTGGACCATCACAATCGTACCCATATTCCATTTCTGCATCCTCTAGCAGCTCCTTGAACAATGGGTGATTCGAAAACTCGGTCTTGACTACGAATCGTTGTTTTTGGGGTCCAACATAGACTGAGAAGCACCCAACAGGAGTAGTTACTTGGCCCTTCTTCTTCTTCTCCTTGTTCCTCTTGCTGCTCTCATTTGGTCATGGTGTCATTGAGTTGATTGCAAACACTTTGCTGCACTCTCTTGCTAAACGGCATCGCTTCCATGCCTTTACTATCAGATTCTTCTTCAACTTCGCTTTCACAATATCCATTCCAGCTATTATATATCTATATATCAAAGCTTACAACAAGACCCAACTAAGGGTACGTATTTATATGTATGCTTAATTGAGATTAAAACTCTAAAGCTCTGAATGGATGAGAAAGCAGAAGACCCAGCAAAGGGGTATATATATATATGTATGCTTGAGATGAGAAATATTTAAAGTTTGTAAAGGAAAGTCATAGGCTCATAGCTCACGAGGGATTCCCGCGTTCTGATTTCTGACCTCCAGCTTTGTGGACAATAGAAATAAGGAAAAGAAATACTATCAAACTTAATTATATGAAGTATGAACACAATAAAAAATTTAAGGAATGAAAATGAAAAATAATCAATTAATTAAGATAACACAGGTGAGAGAAACATATTAAAACCCATATGTGGATTAATTCTAAGCGTGGAATGTAATTAGTATGTTATATATAGTAGAGAATAATATCTAATATACATAGATATAAATTATAATGCATGTTTTCTTTGATTTATGTTATTGTATATGGAAGCCTCCCTTGGTAGCAATTATCGCACCGCCATCCTTAATACAATAAATGGTATATGGGATGCTTAAACGCGTATAGTTAAGTGAAGTGAAGTGAGATTCCCCAACCAACTCGAGTAACGGTGCACTCTTAAAATATAATAGTCATTGCTCATCATATATGCTGGCACCATATATATATAAGTTGTACAAGTTGTGAAATAATATACATATATAAACTAATGAGGAATTTTTCAATGAGTGATTTCTCATTTAGTGTTAAATAAGAAATCTTCTTGTAAGATCCACATATCTGTCGATCTAAAACGAAAATCATTTGTATATTTAATTTTAATCAAACTAATTTTGTATAGCAGGAAATGGGAACATATGAACACTTTTTTTTTTTTTTTAAAGAAGAAAACAAAACTTCATAGATTAAACATATAGTGGGAAATGGGAACATATGGGCACTTATCTTTCATTTATGACTAAGAAAAATTGGCTATAAAAGAAGAAGTCATAAGTCTGTATACATTGTACGTATTGCTCCTATATATATCATTATATCCTAACATTAATTAAAAGGTGAGCTTGTAATTTGTCAATGCCCAAGTTTGAATATTAATTGTGAAGCGAGTCATACGATCATGTGCACGACAATAACGCAACAGAGGGTCACTTCGTGGGCTCGTTAACATGTAAAGCCTGCCCACTGGACAAAAATCACTCATACCAACACTTCTATATTACAAAAACAAAAGTAATTTTGCAAAACAATACAATGGAAATAAGTGACAAGTAAATTCAAATATGAATTAATAAAATATTATCATATATATTCTTTAAAATTTATACATAGCATTATAGCAATACTCTTTCAATATATATATAGAGAACCAACCAATTAAGTAACTCATATTAATATATAAAACTGTTTTGATTTTTTTTTTTTTTTTTACATTCAGAGGAAATCGAACTGTGGTCCTAAAGCTCGACCTAGATGACCCGTCTAAGGCGGGTACGAATATATATGCATGCATGCATGCTTGCTTGAGATGAGAGATGGAGTTGAGAGGTGTTGAAAAGTGGTCTTGCAGCTACGTACTCTTTGAATCTTTGAATAGGTGAAGGAAGTCAGCTCATGATGAGAAGGAGAATAATGACTTCGTACCTTGGAAAAGAATAATTTATAGAAAATTCATATACATGCAGGTGAGAAAAAGTCTATATTCAAACTATAACTGTTTATTCATGTCTCGCACAACAATGCAATTAAGCTTGATCAAATCTAGTTGCTACTCTATTTATTTCATTTTTTGGTGATAGGGGGGCTAAAGGCCCAAACTTATCTTCACACAAAAATTTCTCTATTGGGCTACAAGGCCCATGGCTGCCTTACAATGTATCATACAATTTGTGGCCCATGATCAAAGGGTGAGTCCATTTCAATAATAATCGGATAGACTTCTCTTTCCCAAGAAAGTCTAGCCTCTTAGGCCATAACTCAGCAGCTTCACACCAATGATCAAATTCAAAGATCAGTTTCCATCTTTGGTCAAAAAAAAAAAAGATCAGTTTCCATCTCCACTTCCAAATGTACCAGGTTACAGCACCCCTTTGTCTAACTGAGTTACATCTCAGATTAGCAAGTAACCATTCAAGGAAATCACAATCCAGATTAGGAAGAAGATGAGAACTATAGGAAATTAAGTGTGACCTCACCCAAATACACCCATTTTCAGGTCAAGTCAATTAAGTTTATATTTCTTTAAGCAAATTACAATGATTAAAGCTTTCATAATTAAATGTAGTAAAATTGCACTGCATGCACCCACGTTTTGATCGATCAAGTGCAAGGGTCTAATGTAAGTAACCTTGCTACCTTTCTTAATTTACTCATTTTCAAACAGAACTAAACAGGGTACAAAGAAACTAGCAGCACAAAGCTGCATAAGAAAAACATAAAATAGGCAGTCACATCAGACTATCAGAGTACGTATAATAAGGTTCCATCTTGTGCAGTCAGTACTCACCAGCTAACAATCATCTGAAAGGTTATCCAAAAACCTTCCCACATGATTAAAACTCCTATAAATTAAAGAGGGGGAAAAGACAAAACAAGCCCTGGAGTATAAAATATGTTGTACTAGTACATCTTCATTTTCTCTTCTTCAATTAGTAACTTTTTTAAGGTAAAGTCCTTCTATGTGAGTGTGAAATGATTCAAACCACAGCATACTTAAGGCCATGTATGGTTGATCTCTGATCTATTTGTATAGAACTTCTTAAGTTGAATTAAATTTGTTTGCACAAAATTAAATATACATGATCAAAATTAGTTCATCTTAAGCATTCTTGATGGACCAAGGAGCCTATAAGCACCTCCATAACCATTGTTCATGCCTGAAATTGGACGACGAACCGGGCTGCAAAGCATCAACGAACCATAACCCTTAGAAAACCCACAATTCGGTGCACTGATCATATCTTCATTGCTCTCCATCTCTGCCAAAACTTTGTAGAACAAGCCCACATCACATGGAAGCAAAATAGGACCTTCACTATTGTACCCATATTCCATTTCAGCATCCTCTAGTAGCATCTTGAACAATGGATGATTCGCAAGCTCAGTCTTCACCACAAATCGTTGTTTTTGGGGTCCAACATAGACTGAGAAGCACCCATGAGGAGCTACTTGGCTCTTCTTCTTCTTACTCTTCTCATTTGGTGGTGGTGTTGTAGTGCTGCAGTGCCATGTATTGCTCCTAGTCAATGAGTTGTGTGTCAACCCTTGGTTGCTCTCTCTTGGTAAGCTGCATCGCTTCCATGCCTTGGCCATCACATTCTTCTTCCACATACCTTTCACAATATCCATTAATAAATCCTAGTAATATGTGTTTGATTCCGAAAAATGGTTCGATAAAAAAGGTGAAAGTGTTGAATCACAATCACCCAGAACACAGAACACGAGCACTAGCTTACAAGAAGTTGTGGGAAAACAAAAAAATCTAAAGGTTTGGATGAGAAGCTCAAGACCACCCCAGAGGACATATATATATTTGTAATATATGTGTGTGTTTGAGATGAGAGATTTAATTTAATTTAATTATAACCAGCAGACTGTGTGTGGGCGAGGGCTCAAGTGTCAAGCCCCATACCCGTATACACACTCCCAATAATATGGGTTTTTGTCAACTCTCATGCGTCGATAGATTTTGAATACAGATATATCAATTGTTTAAGTAAGTCATATGATGAAGAAAAAGACATGGCCACTTGTTTTTGTCTTCAACGTACACCTTACATGAATTCTGATAAATATATTAGTGGGAAAAAAAAATAAGGGGAAAAAGCAATAACTAATATATTCATATCAACATATATATGTTGGAATAAAGATGAGTAAATAAAAGACAACTCAGCGAGATCCAAACTTATATATTTGGAGTTAATTTAAGGCAAGAGTCCAAGAAGAGCATTAATATAATAATTAAGTTTTGGCTAGCTAGCTTTTTTTTTGACCAAGTTAGCTAGCTTTATATATATATATATATATGGACGCCAATGCCACATTATGAGTGGTGGTAGGTTAAGTAAGAGAGAGAGCTTCTCAGAAACCCTTGTTGGTTCAATCCCTTTGAACAGGTAGCTCCACTCAAAGTAGACTAAAACCCAGAATTTAATTAATTTTCTCCATATATCACACATGGTTTTTGTGTGCGCGCAACAATTGTTTACCCCGGTGTGATATTATTGCTTAAAGCTAGTATATTTGGAATTTTTTTATTTTAAACCCTATCTATATATGAAGACTATGATCGAGAAACATCATCATGTATTGGCAGTATTGCTAGATTCCATATATCATGAACATTGAATTTTGAATGGGTCGTATTCTTGGATTACTTGAGTGGATGAGAGTTCAAGTTTCATTTGCTTTTCCCAATTAAACGAATTATTCATTTCCTCACGGCTCGCCAAGTCACATATAAGAAAGGAAAAAATGTATTACTGAGCCATTAGTCCCACATTAGAGTAACTAATTACTGTCTTAGACGATAGATAATTACTATTGATTTAATCTTGCTATTTATTACCTACTAATTTAAACTTTTAAGATAGATATAATTATAATTGGTATCAAAGTTATTAAGTGTACGTATCTTTAAAGATCACACATAAACGATCCAATCAAAACAATTTATTACGTGTATGATCTACCTAAAAGATAAGTCATAATTTATTGGAATGAATTAATTATCCATTACATGTCACCATTTTTTCCCTTTCATGGTTAATGGGAATGATGATCATCAAATAATTAGTTAGGTATAAACTCTACATCCGAAATTTCTTGGAAATTATTCTCTAAAACCTAAATTCTAAAGTTTGGGTCATTAGCCGCCCTTATATGGTCGATTGATTTGGATTCCCAAAATGGTAATCATAATGGTTGAATATACACTTTCATATTTCTGCGCTGCTGATGATGCATGTATTGGACAATGCTTGATGAATAAATACCTCATTTTGTGTATTGGGCATGCAATATTGATAGTCTTCTGCGCAAATTGCCCATACATATATATATATAAAGATTTATATAACTTCATTAATTCCTATACATGTAGCACCATTCCTTCTCTGCCTTCAGGTCTACCTCTTAGCTCATAGCTAGTCAAAGACGTTGATCGATCATTGCGAGAGAGCTTATTGCTTGCTTCTTTCTTTAGTTTTTTTATTAGTTTACTATTTTTTCTTGGAATTGCTTTAACACTTGTGAAACAGTGCAAAGTGGCTCAATTCATTGCATTCTCTTTACTTAAAACTCTGCAAGTCACGCAAAAATTTAGATCCCAACTTCCCAATGCATGTGCCATTCTTTTCGTAAAGATTAACATTTACTTATCAATTTTAAAGCCATAGCCCATATTCTTGCACCTAATCCTTTTTTTTAATATGTTAATTAAATAATGATGCACATTTCATTTCGTTTATTTAGAATTCACAAGAATAATTGGTGGCTTGATAGAGGAAGCTTTTGCCCACGAATTGGTCAAGGGTATCACAATTGTATATATATATTTCTGTGTTTGTTGTTTAAGCATCATAAATATTGTAGAATGGTTTAATTATGAAGCATGATTAGGCCCTTTTAAGCTTGAACACAACTAATATTCATCATGAAGCATGCACACACAGACACTCGTTGACTTTGGGTTAGGTTATCCATGGCAAAGAAATAAATATACCAAGAATATTCATTTCTGTGCTTTTTGGGACTCATTTGGTAACATATATTTTCGCTTTTAGCTTTTTTAATTAATTGAAAAAAGAAAAAGGGAAAATATATGTGAAAAAGATGACCGATTGGAGGATGTGATCGAGGAAGAAATGCAGAGAATGCATAAAAAATAAATTAAAACAATCAAAAATTTGAACTTTGAAATTATTCTTATTTTTTAATTTGTTCTTAATTAGATTTCATTTTATATATCATCACTTCGATTGTATAAATTTTTCTCATATTCTTCATACATTTGTCATCTCTCTCCTCGTGTGTTTTGTTACATACATCTATATTATCATCTCTTTATTCATTATTCTCTCAATTAGTATTCATTATTTTTTAAAATAAAAAATATTTTCAAACTGGGACTTCAATTAATTGCTAAAGTGCTGTTTGTGAGAGGAAGGTGATCATACAACAATTTATAGTTGAGGAGATCGAAGAACCCACATCTGACATGACATGGATAATTTTTAATAATCTTAGTATAAGACTTGATTTAGTCGTGGCTTATTTTGTTTGTATAATAATGAGTATTTATATGTTATATATATACAACGCATAAAATATATATCAACGTTAAAAGCTAATTAGACATTCATAGAATCTGTGGCTATATACTTAAGTTCTAGTTGCAGCAAGAGACGTGCCCCAACTTCTGTCTTGGTCGGAGAAACATGGAGTATATATGGAGTGAGAGAAACAAAAGGCTAAACTTAAGATTTTAAGTGTACTAATTAATTAACTTTTGGAGCTATAAATTAATCAATGGAACGTGGTTAAGACTAAGAGAGAATCATACAATTAATTCTAAATATTGTAAGAGAAAACAGAGAACAAATTAAAACTTTGGGTGATGTGCGGGGATATTCATGTTATAAACATATGAACCATTTTGCATAAAGTAGGAGTAAGTGTGGCCATTAGTTTTAATTTGTGCATAATTATGAAAAAATTCGAACAAGTTTAATTCAAAATCAATTTGTAATAAGATAAATATCTAAGATCTTATAAATTATTTCTCTATATAAGATAGAGCAAAATACAACAACGGTCTTTGAACTTTACCCTTAGTATCACTTTGATCCATAAACTTGTTTTTTGAATTTAATAGTACATGAACTTTCACTTGTATCACATAAGTTCGTTATGTTTATTTTATTTATTTTTTTCGTCAATTTTAATGACATGTCAAGCATGTGAGCCACTTTAATTTGAAAGGTAAAAATGGTAATTCACCTCCTCGATCTTTTTTCCTTCAATTTGATATATGTGATTAAAACTGATAAAAATATATAGATAGAATTAATTGAATAATCTAAAGTAATATCTAGGTGAAAGTTCATGAACTAAATAATTCAAAAAATAAGTTTGTGCACCAAACTGATACTCGAGGTAAATTTTGAGGACCAGCCATTATTATAATTACCTCTTATATCTCTCAACAAAACTGGCAAATTAATAGGCCGAAACGTAGCTTCAAATAAAATTTATGTTAGATCAATTAAATTTTGTTAATCCACATAATATGACAAATGTTGTGTTTGTTAGCACGCAACTGGTTGTATATATTTATTATAATTACCTCTTATATCTCTCAACAAAACAGGCAAATTAATAGGCCGAAACGTAGCTTCAAATAAAATTGTTAGATCAATTAAATTTTGTTAATCCACATAATATGACAAGTGTTGTGTTTGTTAGCACGCAACTGGTTGTATATATAATTAATATATGTAACCTTCATAATCCTAAATATAATGTAACATATATGTTCTGTTGTTTTTCTTTATCTAACATGTTTGCATGGGAAAGACTATCAATCTGAAGTATGAACTAACATTCAATTAATAGTTGACAAAATTTAATTAGATTATTAATCTAATAAGAATGACATGTTTAAGACGACACCACAAGCTCATCATCTCTAACCCTAAGGAGTAAGGACCCTAATTTTATGGGACCTACATATTCCTTGTCAGTTGTCACATGATTTGCTGTCTTCATCTTAATAGTTGTATGATTTCATGATCAACTTTCGAATTTTCAATTTTATCTTTTATTAGAAAACTTCTCTAACATTATTTTTTTTCAGTAAAATACTTTGTTGAAGTGCCTCTTTCAAGCACAAGATTCATATGTTTGTTTTCTTAACAATTAATTAATTTTTTTATTAGGTTTTATTACCAAGTTCAGATATTTATATGATGATTGTCTACATGCTTACAAACTTGAATTTTATCAAATCATTGGGCCGCTTGGGCAATCCCCATGACTGCTTACATTATTATTTATTATTTTTAATTCAAATGCTTTTTTTAGGGAGTTACATTCATAAATTTATAAGTGTGAAATATGATCGAAACAAGTAAAAATAAGTATAAGAGAGCATTCAAATATTTTTTAGTATATGCAATATATATTCATGTTGAACCTCAATACTACATATGAAAGGAGTTCTTCTATTTTCCATGTCCTATGCTCCTAGTGAGGTTGAAACCCACAGTGAAAGTAGAGAATGTTAGTT
Source organism: Purshia tridentata (assembly GCA_003254885.1). Lineage (NCBI taxonomy): Eukaryota > Viridiplantae > Streptophyta > Magnoliopsida > Rosales > Rosaceae > Purshia > Purshia tridentata. Next base: position 541 of record QANT01004097.1, on the reverse strand, counting down.
GTTAATTGGTGACATAATTAAGAGTAATTTGTTTCCACATTACTTTAATTATATGTGTAATATATATAAAATAATTGATTGTCATTCATGCGTGAATTATATAATCTTTAATACACTTATAATTAACGTGCTATTATTTCAATACCTTCATGTTTGGGTTTGTCGGCAGCAGACAATCTAGATAAGCTAGGCATGTTTTGGGACTTCGGATTAAAAAATTGATGAAATTAATTGCAGGTCTTGCTCTTATGCAATCGACACGAATTCATTCAGAAAAAAAAAAAAACATTGTAAGCAGTCGATTATCCCTCATTCACACATGGGCCCAAGCGGCCCAACGATTTGTTTTAATGGCAACCTAAGTCCACCTAATTATTCATGTTCTGTGAGATCTTGTGGAACGTAGGCCCATGTTGCAAAAAAATAAAATAGAACCTAGGCCCATGGCGTTGAAATATTGTAAACATGGACATGGACCTAATCAATATATATATATACAGCAAGGATCTATTGTGGGATTCCCACAAATTAGAAGTTTGTG
>QANT01004095.1:0-27553 GCA_003254885.1 Purshia tridentata | reverse complement strand
AAAGAAAGAAGAAGGAGAGAAGAAAAAGAAAAAGGAGAAAAGAAAGAAAAATTAAAATTAAAAAATAATTTGATTTTTTTATAATTTTAAAAAATAAAAAGAAATTTAAAATTTAAAATAATTTAAAAAATTAATAAATGACACGTGTCAAAATATAATTGGGCCAAGTTGGAAGTCAAGTCCATTTGGCAGTCACATGTTGGACACGTGGTGCCACATAGGCATTTTCCATCATTGAAGTAAACAGGCTTGACAAAATGGACTTGATTTCTACGTTCTACAAAGTACGGTCCTTAAAAAAAGCAAATTGAAAGTACGCGTACCAATTCGCGACAGAGCTAAAGTATAGGGACCAAAACAGTTTTTACGCCTTATTATTACTTTTCTATTTCAATAAATGATTAAAATTGGTGGTGAAAAAAAATAAAATGGTTTATTAAACATATATAACACAATCTTATTTATTGGAGCTTTTCAATAGAGATCTTAGGGTCAAAATTAAAAGTCAAATACAATCCGATACTGTGACGCCCCGGTACCATAAAAAACGTTATAGTGGTACCTGTCTTAAAAATACTGAGACTATAATACCTCTTACCACTGAGTATCATAATCTCAAGTTTTTAAAAACGAGTTAAGCCCTTATGAGTTGTCGAAACCAAGTTGGATCAGAGTAGTAATTCACATGGGAACTATATTATTGAATATACCTCATTAGATTAAAATATTAAAATACCAACCCAAGTGGGTTATAAGTTCAGAAAGCAATAACACTAAACACTATATAAACAAGTAGTAATCATACAGAAATATTAGATAAACAGATATGCCAGGATAGTCCAACCACTCCAGAGTGATTTTGCCATTAATAAAGTTGTGCAACAAATTAGACTTATGTGTTAGTGTCACCTACGAGGATGAAAGAGATACATCACAACTGATCCAAAGAAAAGGATATAAACTAAATAAGATGGATGCTAACAAACTACAAGTGACACGTAGAGGTAAGCATCACATATGATCATTGCTTCCCTTTAGGGACATCCTGGTCAGGTTTGAAAACAATACTCGAAAGTATATAAATATAAGAATTTCAAAAAGATAGGTGAAACAATGCACATCCAAAATCACTAATAAGGATAGCAATTACCAATAAATATGCCAATAATCAGTGAGTAAAAATCTTTGCATGCCCATACAAATTTTTCAATGAAAATCCAGTCACGTGACAAAGTTTAGATACTTACCTGCAACTAATCACGAATGGGCAACTACCAGTATCAGAAATTCAACCACCTCCACGATATTGTAGCCAGAGTATCTATTTACCTAGTAATACTGCCTCAGTTAGCCTCTCTAGAAGGACATTCGACTAACCCGTCTGTATTACCTCTTCGGCGGTTTAGAGAATCGAAATCGAAGGTTACAACATGTGCCCATTACTCCCAAGTTGCCAAGTACCAAATATCAGAAAAACACACATAGATATGCTATATAAAAACCATCCACTTTATTTGTGTAAAGCCTTTCATATACATATATACGAAAATAGGTACAAAATCCTCTACCTTCACTTACCTGTTTTCGAGGGTCCTTGTCACTTGTCCTTCATCTTTTTGCCTGTCCATATCCTGTGTCTACGTTCCACTTATACCTGCTGGGAAATTGGAGATCTGAATCTGATAGCAACTGGCATAAGGAATGGTTCCAAAATGTGCGTACCCTTGACCTTGTCTAGTTCTAACCATGTAAAATTCAAAGATTCGACACTAGCATAAGGCTAGGCTTCTTTGAATTCTTAATCTAATATGACCCTGCACCTTGAGGCAGACAGTCATGTCAGACCGTGAGTTTCTACTTAAGTTCTTTTTAATTTAAGTCGAGGAGGTTGATCAGATATGAAACTTACAATGTGACCAATCATTGCATGGGGAAACTGAGGGAGCTCTGGCTCAGTACCCAATGCTTATATGCTCATGAACTATCCTTAGTCATTACGTTATTCAGTTACCACTAATATGACCTCATTATTTATTAAGTTAATTTTACAGTATCAAAATAGCAGCATTTTGTCTATAACCACAACCTAGGTAACGACAAATTAAATAAGGTAGGTTAAGGATTCACCTCTTGAAGACTACCCATGGGCAGAGTTTTGATACTACTAGACTAGCAACAACAAAAAAACAAAAAAAACAAAAAACCCAAAAAAAAATTTAATTAGCACAAGTAAAAATCTTAAAAGAATTTTAGCAGAATTTCGACAGGGGTTGAAAGGTGTTACCAAAGGCTCAAAAATGAAAATTCTAAATTTGGCAAAGTTTCAACTCTAGAAGGTAGGACTCAGCTTCACGAACATATAGCCGAAAACGACTTGCCAAATGGACTTCTAAAATGAAAGTTATGACCAAAATAGAAAAATTTCTATTTGGTTTTAGGAGAGATAAAGATTAACATTTGAGAGAGAGAGAGAGAGAAGTTCTCAAGTAGAGCTTTTGGTGTGAAATGAAAGTAAAAGGTGATGGGGTATTTATAGGTGGGTGATGAGAAAATGGATGGCCAAGATTGAGTTTAGATGGATGGTTAGGATTTAAAGAATTTTAGGAAGATAAAATAAAAATTAGGAATTCTAGACTCTTCTTGGGTATTCTAGAATTTGGACTTGGGCTAGGTTTTTTAGGCTTCACAATTTAAGTTTGAGAGAATAACCAAAAAAATGGCTGGGCTGAATTTCAAGAGAAACAACCCAATCTGGGCTTTGGATAGCAGCTGGGCGAATGGCTCAGAGGAGAGGGTGGATTTAAAGAATTTTAGGAAGATAAAATAAAAATGAGGAATTCTAGACTCTTCTTGGGTATTCTAGAATTTGGACTTGGGCTAGGTTTTATAGGCTTCACAATTTAAGTTTGAGAGAATAACCAAAAAAATGGCTGGGCTGAATTTCAAGAGAAACAGCCCAATCTGGGCTTCGGATAGCAGCTGGGCGAATGGCTCAGAGGAGAGGGAGAGAGCTGGCCCAAGGAAGAAGGAAATAGAAGAAAACAGGTCGAGATGGAAAAAGAAGAGGGGCTAGTCGAGCGATTTGGCCAAGTTGCGTCTTGGCCAATCACGTTGCCCCACGTGGCATGTCCCATAATTTTTAAAAGTTCTAATTTTTTTTTCAAACTTTGAAAATGTGCCAAAAATAGCTTGAGACTCAGAAAAATTCACGAAAAATTTCAATAGCCTCATCTTAGTGAGTACTAAACTACTGAAAATCAAAACACCAAATTGCCCTAAAATAATATCCAGAAAATTAGAACAACCCATAGGAAAATAAAATAACCTAAGGAAAATGAAACTTGGAAAATTTATAAAATAATTTCTCGAAGTTCGAATAATACGAGACTCATACCGTCGGGTTCGTGGGTAAAACTCTACCTTTCTACAGTCTCACTTTGGTTAAAGTCAAAAGTCAAAATTGGTCAACTACCCAACCCATGGTGGAAAAAATTTTTTTTCCACCAATAAATTTCTAGAAAAGTTCCAGAAATTAAGAAAAAGTCCCAAAATAAATTTGAAAATTTTCGGGATCTCACAAATAAGAAATAGCCTGGAAGAGGATCTGGTCCAAAACAGAGACCCTCCTCTTCTCTATTATCAACATCGCTCTAAATAGGGGTGGGCATCAACCCGCTCGCCCCCACTTATTGCCCGAGCAGCCACCCGTTTAGCTGCCACTCGTTTAGTCTCCACCCGACCCACCCGATAGTCGACGACTCAGATTTGGGTTCCCTCCTTCACCGCCCATCACCACCCATTTAACCGATTATGAAATATAAGGAATATGATGAATGTCTTCTACAAGAGTCAAGAGCTAGTAAAATTATTATTTATTTACATAATTACCTTATTCATCACTTTCCTCACTTATGTAATTTAAAAAACATTATTTCCATACTTTGGAGAAAAGATAAGTCCTTTTTTATGGGTGAAATGGGGGGCCATTAACATCATCCTAAGCATATACATAAATAATTTGCTTCAATTTTGGGAGATTGGCATGCATATAAACCTACCTTCATCCTCTTTAATTTCCACTATACCTAAACGGCTCACCCGCCACCGACCCGCTCTAACCTGCTCCCTGATTAACTTGCAACCGCCCCGCCCATTGACTATGCAAGTGGTGGCGGGTTGAGCTCCCACCCGACCCACCCCGCCCATTGCCCACCCCTAGCTCTAAAACAAAAGCTTTTGTTGTTTTTTTTCCTTAAAACCCCTCCTTTCAACCTCTCTCAGTGGTTTTTTCTCTTTCTTTCTCTCTTTCTCTCTCTCTCCACAAGCTTGAAACTTTTTTTGGGTTTGTGGTGTTGTTAGACTTGAATTTGTGTGGGAATATTTATAGTAAATTTTATTCATCTCTCTGTGGAGGAAAGTATATATAGGCCTTTACAATCAAATCTAATTACAAATAAGGTAACTTGACTAATTCTTGATAATCCTCTAATTACATAATTACACAGCACTCCCTCTCAATTTGGTGCATAGATATCAGACATCCCCAACTTGCACAAAAATCTTAAAAAGACCTTGATTTGACACAGCATTAGTGAGAATATCAGCCAATTGATCTTCAAACCGAATCCAAAGTAACTTTATGATCTTGTGTTCTAATTTTTCTTGATGAAAAATCTATCAATTTCCATGTATTTCATTCGATCATGTTGAACAGGGTTGTGAGAAATATTGCCTGCAGCTTGACTGTCACAATGTAATCTGATTGGTTGCTTTGGTGAATAACCTAAATCTAGCAAAAGTAGTGTAAGCCGCAATACTTCACAAATTCTAATAGCCAGGCCTCAATACTTAGCTTTTGCACTTGAGCGTGCAACAACATTTTGTCTCTTACCCCTCTATGTAATAAGGTTAATTACCACCTAAAAAGTAAAATAACCTGAGGTAAACCTTCTGTCATCAATTGCTTCAGCCCAATCGACATCAGTATATGCTTCGACTTTTTGATGATCTGCATTCTTGATAAATAAAATTCCTCTACCAGGTGAAGATTTTAAATACCCCAAAATGCGCATCACTTTATTCATATGTTGCTATCCAGGATTATGCATAAACTGACTTACTAGGCTCAATGCATATATAACATCTAGTTGTCCGTGTGCCAAATACATCAACATTCCTACAAGTCTCTGGTATCTTCCCTTATTCGCTGGCACTTGATCATGATCAATACCTAATGTTAATCCATCCTCCACTTGTGTATTCACTAGTTCACATGCTGACATACATGTTTCCCATAAAAATTTCAATGCATACTTCTTTTGAGATAAGAAAATGCCTTTCTTAGATCTGGACACTTCAATCCCAATAAAATACTTTAAAGAACTACGACCTTCATTTCAAATTCTCGAGATAGATAAGCCTAAAGTGCTTTTATTCCTCATGATCATTCCCTTTAACCACGATATCATCCACATATACAATGAGAGCTATAATCTTACCCAATCGTTTTTTCAGAAACAGAGTATGATTTGAATTGCTTTAGTGATACCCAAAAGCTTTTTTAGATTGTGTAAACCTCTTGAACCAAGCTCTGGAAGATTGTTTCAAGCTATACAAGGACTTCTTCAATTTGCAAACCCTTCCCCTTATGCTTCTCTAGTATATTACATCTTGGAAGAAGATCCATGTACACTTTTTCAGTCAAATCCCTATGTAAGAATGTGTTCTTCACATGAAATTGTTGCAATGGCAATCCCAAGTTTACTGCTAGAGACAATAACACTTGGACTGTACTAATTTTAGCTACAAGAGCAAACGTCTCTGTATAATCAATCTCATATGTTTGGGTATATCCTTTCACCATAAGCCTCTCTTTGAAGTGCTTAATTGGCCCATCTGCTTTATACTTCACAATGTAGATCCATCAACACCCAACATGCTTCTTTCCTGGTGGATGATCCACAAGTTCCCAAGTCCTATTCTTTTGCAAAGACTTCATCTCTTCATTTATGGCTACTTTCCATCTTGGATCAATTAAGACTTCTTGCACACTGTTAGAAATAGATACAGTAGATAATTAATTTACAAATGACTTATTTGATTCTAACAGATGATGGGTAGACATATATTAGCTCATGGGATACTTGACTTTACTAGTAGGGTCAGGTTCATATGTGAATTTAGGAATACCTCTAGTGCTACAGGGTGGTAGTTCCTTTCTAGGTGGTTTATACATTAAGTCTGGAACATCTTCGATAATCGATTGCTTTGGTGCGTTAGGTAGCAGTGGTACAAGGAATGCAGTTGGCGAAGCTGTTTCTTCAAATTTTGGAATTTCGGTATTTCAAAATATGATAGTACTTGGCAGAGCAATCAAAGAGGGCTAATCGACTAGTCGGGGACACCCATAGGAGAAACAACATTTAGAGCCACTTGGCCAACCGATCGGAGAGGGCTGGCCGACCTGTTGGAGATGTCTAGAGGCGATCCTTCATTTTGAGCAACATAGGTGATTGATCGAAGAGGGCTTTCTGACCGATTGGAGATGTCCAAAGGTGATCCTTCATTTGGAGCAGCTTGGCTGACCATTCGAAGTTTCTAAGATGCATTATCACAAGTTGCACTATAATAAAAGAGTCTGAACTTCTTCTTGGTACTCCCCCTGAAGTTCAGACTTAGGAGGAAATATATATGATCCTCATGAAAGACAACATCCAAGGTAACATACTTTGTTTTCGTTGGGGGATGAGAACACCGATAACCTTTATGATGTGGTGCATACCCAAAAAAATTACAATGCACGAGCTTCTAACTTGTTGCGGTTGTGGCTATGTAGGTGAACAAAGGCCACACAACCAAATATATGTGGAGGTAAATTGGTAATGGCTCCTGCCACAATTGCTTTAGCGAGGGCTTGAAACGGTGTCTGAAATGCAAGAGTGTTGGAAGGAACACGATTCATCAAATAAACTGTAGAGGAAAGAGCTTCCCTCCAATATGATAAGGGCATGTGTGCCTTAATCAGAGAGGCAGGAACAACTTTCAACAAGTGATAATACTTTCGTTCTGCCACCCCATTCTATTGGGGTGTATATTTATTTGATGAATGATCTCATGGGTTGCCAAATATTGTTGAAATGCAGAATTCAAGTATTCTCGGCCATTGTCATTGCAAAGGACCTAAATGTGTATTATACTGAGTACGAATCATTTTATGGATGAAACAATAAATTCACTTCCTCTTTCGACTTCATCATACAAATCCAGGTCATTCGAATACAATCATCTATGAAAGTAATGAACCAACGAGATTCAGCTAAGGTAGTAACTTTTTATGGACCCTAAACATCAGAATGAATAATCAAAAAATGAATTGAACTTTTATTGAAATTTGATGGGAAATAAGCACAATGGATCTTTGCAAGTTCAAAAACAGCACATCTAAAACTGGAAACATCCAATTGTTTAAATAATGAAGGAAACAACTTCTTTAGATAATCGAATGAAGCATGCCCCAACAGTCGATGCCACAACCAAATTTCAAACTTTTGCTTACCGCCTCCAGAGGTTTCCGTTATCAGCGCCTGACGCAGCTTATCAAAAATCTTCGACACCAAGTCAAGGTAATACAACTTCCCTTGCCTAACACCACAACCAATCATTTGTCTTGTTCGGATATCCTCAAAGACACAAAAGTTAGGCCAAAAAATGATAATAAAATATAAGGCTGCAGTTATTCGAGCAACAGAGAGCAGGTTATAACCTAAGAAAGGAACAATTAAGACATACTCCAAATTCAAAGTATTAGTGAGAGACACAGCTCTTTCCTAGTTACTGAAGCATAAATACTATTGGTAGTGGAGACAAATTTATTAAGGGACTAGACTAAGGATGAGACCTAGTTAGAATCAAATGTCATATGATCAGTGGCTCATGAATCAATTATCCATATATCATTCAAAATATTAGACATATTTAAAGCCTTACCCTCATTGCCTGCAGTTGCAATCAAGGCCGATGCTTGTTCGATAATATCATCATATTCACTTGTTGTCTTTGTCTCAACAATTGCATTACTAGGAGGTTTGTTGGACACTCAATTCCTGGAGCACGACTGTGATCCCACCATTCTGGATACCCACAATTTTATAGCACCAGCTTATGGTATGACCATTTTGGCCACAGTGAATACACTTGTAGGTAGACTTGTCAGTACCATTGGGAGTTTTAGAACTGTTGGATCGAGGATGGTCTGATTGGGTTGGTTGGGATCGATTCTAGTTGTTCCTATTCCGAGCAATTATAGCAAAAGCTTTAGAATTTGCAGATTCACCTTGCATGGTTTCACACCTCATCATATCCCTGCGAACCAAGGCATAACCTTCCTCCAGATTAGGGACATGATTCTTCCACAAGATCTCTCCACGAACTTAGTTGAAATCATTATCTAAGCTGGCAAGGAATATGTGCACCCTTTGTTGTTCAATTGATTGTCGGTAGGCTTCAATATCATCGGCATGCTTTAAGACCACCTTATCACGGTGGTTTAGTTCGCGGAAAATTTCGGACAACTCCCCAAAATATGTGGAAAGTGTCTTTCCATTTTGCTTGGCGGAAAACACCTTCTGGTTCAATTTGAACACTTGTAATTCATCGGTTCCAACATAGAATTCTCTTGAGAGAACACTCCCAATTTCAAACGTAGTGGGTAAGTGTAGATACCGCTTCATTATTTCAAGGGCCATAGCCATCAACAACCATCTTTTAACCTTTTGGTTTTCAGCATGCCATTTTTCATATACCCTTCATTGGATTCTATATGTGGCTTAGTTTTGCCATAAATGTATTGGAGCTTCTCTCTTTCAGCAGTGTGCATCTTCACTAAGTGGGACCACACATCAAAATTTGATTTAGTGAGGGTAATCCCTACATTGAAGCCTAACCCTTCAGATTGAACAATATTTGGTAGAGGTTTGGATTTAGATGACTTAGTAGAATCCTTGCCCATGGTGACTAAGGCCCTTCATTCTTCGTAAAAAAAGAATGGGTAACTAGGGTTTGTGTTTGGTCAAAGAGATGACTCTTATACCAACTTGAATTTTTGTGGGATTATTTTCTAGTAAAAACTTTGAAGTGAAGGTGAAGATTTACTTACTCAGTTGAAGACTTCTTTTGCTTAATATCCACAAAAGAATTGCTAAAACATCAAAATTAAAGCTTAATAAGCAACTAAATTAAACTTAAACAACTAAACCAAATTTGAGAGTTTTACCCAAAAGACTTGCTCTGACGCAATGAGAATATGGTAGGACTTCGTTGTGGAAAATGCTATTTTTGACAAGAGAAATTAATCACCACATTTGTGAGGTAATTAATAACCCAATCAAAAATAAACAAATTTTTGAATTATGGAATTTCTATAGAAAAAATTAGAGCTTGCTCCTTTTGGTTCCCTTTACAAAGGAAGAATTCTCTTAAGAAAGAATTTTTGAGAAAGAAATAACTTAGAGTGATGAGTTCTCAACTCACATTAAGAGGTGCAAGTGAAAATGAGGAGGGGGCTCCCCTATTAATAAGCTTCTAAGTGAGAAAGAAGTGTAAGTTTTCAATGTGGGATAGGTTCTATGTAAGAAGTGTAGGTTTTCAATGTGGGATAGGTTCTATGTAGAAAAATGGATGGTCAAGATTAAAAGGCTTTTAATGAAGTTTAAGGACTAAGATTAAAACAATAGTGGAGGATCAAGTGTGACACAGCCCATGCCAATTTCGTGCACCCATCCTTGTCAGCGCTTGATGACGCGTTAGCTTGTGACATGTGGCGCTCGCTACCACGTCAGCATCCACATCATTTTCCCTTTTTTTTTCTTTTTTTTTTTCAACTTAAAAAATTCACTAAAAATAGCTCGAGTCTCCAAATAATTCCACGAAATCTCTCATAGACTCATGACATTGAGTACTATATATCTATGGCCTCAAAATAACAATTTGATTCCTAAAATTTTTATGAAAAATCTAACTTTTCCAAAAATAAATTTCAAAAAATCAAATAATGGCCTAAAATAATTAACCAACTTGGGAAATTCATAATTTATTTATCCTAACTCCAAATTCAACAAACTAAACATTGTTAATCTCAATAAATTAAGTTCTACTCTAATAAAGTCAAGCCGTAGTCACTAGATTTTCAGAAAAATTTGAATTTAAAAAGAAAGTAAAATACTAAAAAATTATGAGGTATCACAATAACATTGTTCATACAAGCTGACGTGTTTATCACGTTCGCCCATCTACGTGCAGGTAATCTTTAATTTGCCTATAAATAGAACATTTTCTGCTTCATCCAAGGGGTTTTAACGGGTGAGCCATCCTCTCTACTTCCATACACTTTCTTGCTTGCTTATTCTTACAAGATCGTTCTCTAGCTAGCTCTTGAGATTCATTTTTTCCTTTATTTTTAATTTAAGCATCAAAGAGTGTTTGGCTAACACCATACCAGTGTTGGTCATTCTTGTTTGATTATTCTTAGCTGGTTGTCCAAATCCTTGAGTAAAGTAGCCAAGTTCTTCATCACAACAAGCCTATTCTCATCTTCGGGATCACATCTTTGACGTTGACCAAGGATCTACAATTTTTGGAATCAACAATCTCACTATAAGCTGCTTTTGCAGCAAAATCACTGTTGCGCGTATTGTGTCGTTGAAAGGTTGAGGATTGGTAAGCACACTCTTTCAGACCCTCCTCAGAGAGATAATTTCACAACATGACAAGGCGGCTGGCATCATAGTCGTTTCGTAATGACATTGCCAAGAATTTCAAAACCCATCAAAATCTCTGGAAACTAATGAAGTCTACTATCCCAAATGCGCTTCTTTCACTCCTCTTCACCAAGAACCTCGAACCCTCATTAAATCCTCCAAGGCCCATTTGCACCAAAACCTTTACCGGCCCTTCTCTTCCTTCAGACCTCAGCCACACCACCAATGGTCTCATTTCTATCTTCACCAAGCAACCCTTTTCCCCAGACAACCTAGAGTTGAAGAACCTTGCCTCAAGAATCACAACCAAAGCTGTGGAAAGTGTGCTACGTGGCATAAAGAGTTGGAAAATAGCTCACATGTTCTTTACATGGGCATCAAACCAATGTGGGTACAAGCACAATTGCTATTCTTACAATGCCATGGCCTCTCATCTATCATGCGCTCGACAAAATGTCCCAATGAGAGCCATGACAATGGAAATTATGAATTCCAGGTGTTCCTTGACTCCTGGAGCTTTGGGTTTCTTTATAAGATGTTTAGGTAGTGTGGAGTTGGGTGAAGAAGCTAACTTTTTGTTTGATCAAGCTAAAATAAAGGGTCTTTGTGTTCCGAATAGTTATAGCTACAATTGTTTGTTGGAAGCTATATCTAAGTCTAGTTCAATTGAATTGCTTGAAATGAGATTGAAAGAAATGCAAGATTCTGGTGGGAATTCGATAAGTACACAATGACTCCGGCATTGCAGGTTTATTGCAATGCAGGGAAGTTCGTAAAGGCTTTGAATGTTTTCAATGAAATGTATGAGAGGGGGTGGATTGATGCCCATGTCTTGTCTATCTTGGTGTTGTCTTTTAGCAAGTGGGGGGAGGTGGATAAGGCTTTTGATTTGATTGAAAGAATGGAAGACCACAATCTCAGATTGAATGAAAAGACATTTCATGTTTTGATCCATGGGTTTGTCAGGGAGTCCAGAGTGGATAAGGCCCTTAAATTGTTTGATAAAATGGGGAAGTCAGGTTTCTCTCTTAATGTTTCTCTTTATGATGTATTGATTGGAGGACTATGTAAGAATAAAGAGCTTGAAAAAGCCTTGTCTATGTATTTGGAAATGAAGGAGTTGGGAAGCCATCCTGATGTTGGGATACTGACAAAGCTCTTATCATCTTTTTCTGATGAAGGAGAAATGATTCAGGTACTAGAAGAAAGCCAGAACGATTTAGAAGAAGAGGATATGCTTTTGCTTTACACTTTTATGCTGAATGGTCTTATCAATAACGGCTCGGTGGATAAAGCTTATCAACTGCTTCAGGCAATGACTGTGAATAAATCTGATGCTGATAGTGAGGTAAATAAGCTCCTTGTAGTTAAGAAAAGGGTTCGTCCTGTCACCACTTATTTTGAAATTGTTATTAATGGTCTACTGAAGTTTGGTAAGTTGGACATGGCCTTAAGCCTCTTCGAAGATATGATCTAGATTGGCTGTAAACCAAATGTATTAATTTATAATAATTTGATTGTTGTGCTGTGCAATTCAAATAGATTGGAGGAAAGTTGTAAGCTTCTGAGAGTGATGGAGCAATCAAGACTTAAACCAACACATTTTACCCATAACTCTATAATGGGGTGCCTCTGTAGGCAAGAGGATGTCGTAGGAGCCCTTGACCTAGTGAAGGAGATGCGTGTTTGTGGACATGAACCATGGATAAAATATGCCACCTTGCTTGTGAAGCAACTGTGCAAACATGGAAAGGCAGTTGAAGCTTGTAATTTTCTTGATAACATGGTTCAAGAAGGTTTTCTCCCTGATGTAGTTGCCTATTCTACGGCTATGAATGGATTCATTAAAATTCAAGAAGTAGATCGAGTTGTGCAGTGGTTCCAGGACATATTTGCTTGTGGTTATTGTCCTGATGTAGTTTCTTATAACATATTGATAAATGGGCTTTGTAAGGGAAAACGAGTTTCAAAAGCCGAATACCTTCTGAATGAGATGGTGATGAAGGGTGTTGTTCCCTCATTTGTAACCTACAATTTGTTGATAGATGGATAGTGTAAAATGGTGATTTAGATAAAGCCATGCTTTGCCTCTCCAAGATGTTTGGTGAAGATAAAGAACCTAATGTGATTACTTACACAACATTAATAGATGGGTTATGCAATGTTGGAAGAGTCGATGATGCTTTTGTGCTTTGGAACAATATGGGCAAGAAAGGATGTGCTCCAAACAGAATTGCTTTCATGGCTCTCATTACCGGTCTTTGCAAGTGTGGTAGGCCTGACGGGGCTTTAGTTTATCTTCGTGAGATGGAAGATAAGGAAATGAAACTTGAGATTTTTGTATATGCAGCAATTATAAGTGCTTTTCTCTCTAACCCTAAACTTCCTTGTGGAATTTGAGGTTCTGAAAAAGATAGCTGACAGTTGTGATGGATGTTCTAAATTTTTAAGTTGTGAGGGCATAGAGGAGGGATGCCCTGATTGATTTTCCCCTGCTGGTCCCCTTGGACCTTGTTGATTCTATGTAACCACCAAACTCCAGTAGGTCTCTGGGTCAACTGGCAGAGAGAGACAGAGAGAACCATGAGAGACCAAAATAATTTCCATGGGATGGTTAGTAAGTTGAAGCTGGAGATGAGCTACTGCTGTTGAATTTCTATTATATGTATAAACGCTACGTGCTTTCTTTTCTGGTCATGTAGCTGTTTGAATATCTAGTCTATATCGTCTTTGTTGGAACTATAAAACGTTGGTTGCAAATTGTAATACTTCAGTTTTCTAGTGAAGTATGTTTAACAAAATATACCGTATGTGATTCTGGATTAATGGGCTTTAATCACTCTTTCACTCTGCCGGTGCAATTACCTGCCCTGAGTACAGAAGAACAAGGCTAGGAATAACCGTAAGTAAATTATAACTTCCAACTATAAATGGTCACTTTATCTTGAGTTTTGATACTCTTTTTTTCTTCATTAAGGGGAGGGGGATTGATCTTGGGTGTAGTGGAAGGAGTCCAAATCTTCTGTCATCAAAACCCATCTCCTCCCTGTCCCCTATTTAATTTGCTAACATATGTCCACCTCCTTAACACAACTTAACTCATTAAAAACATAAAAGACCACTTTACTAATTTTACACTTCGTCTTCTTCAGTTTATCAAGCTCTATCTTCTCTGTTTCGTTCTCCAACCATACAACCAAAATGAAAAGGTGAAGGCCGGATATATAGAACAACAATAAAAAACCACCTAGAAAATTACTTTGCCCATTTAACTTTGTATTCCTTTTATGATGTTAAAGTAATTCAGTAGAATTGTGAAAATTTTTTTAATAGCAGAGGTGGACAAATAATGAATCAAATAGCAAGTTCTAGGAGGAAGAGAGTAGAAAACGTGACAATGGATAAAGGTTAGAAGATGGAGGGAGAATGAAGAAGGCTGAGTTTTGCTTGAATGGTGAGATCAAATAAGAGAGAGAGTTTGGCAGAGTAAGGAAGGAAGACAAAGCATATTGTGTATTGTGTATTTTTAATCTTTTTAATAAGTTAAAAGTAAGGTCTGTTAAGTGGAGGTACATGTGTCATCATATTAAATAGGAGATGACATGGAGAAGACATGAGTTTTGGTGAGACTAAATTTGGACTCGTGCAGTGGAAGGTTCGTTGAAAAGTTTGGACTCGAACTAGGCTATCCTAATTCCTAACTAACAAATGGAAAAAAAGAATATCTTGAGTTTTGATACTTTTTTTATGGTATTGCAATGGTACTAATCATGGAGATGGAAACATTTATCAACGAGATGATTAGTACCATTACGAATTTACGCATTACAATAATACTAATGATCTCATTGATAAATTTTTCCATCTCAATGGCTTTCCATAATGGCATCGTAAAGAAAAAAAAAGACGTTTTTTGATACTTTGACCTCCAAGCAAAACGAGCTAGTTCCCAAGGGCAATTCTACTACTACTTTTGATTTTTTTGTCAAGCCAGGTACATCTAATTTTTCGTACTCTTATTGTTTCTTGTGACAATGCTTAGATAATTGATACCGGTGCAACAGATCATATGCCTTGTGATATATATGTTTTTCAGCCTTTGTCTTCCCATAGCCCTTCCCATTATAACATTCCGGTCAAACAAACGAGGCCTATATGTTTTTCAGCCTTTGTCTTCCCATAGCCCTAAACCATTCAACACTAATGTTAATGGTGTGTCTTCTCTTGTTGTTGCGGTCAACACAATGTCTATCTTTTCCTTGTGTTTAACTGATACCTTATTTGTTCCATCCTTGAATTGTAATTTATTTTCCTACTCACTGTGTTTTCCAAAACATTCGTACCAAGGAAAAGATTGGCAATGTTGAGAGGAGAGGGGATTTGTAATATTTGGATGATGGCAACATGGGTTTGAATGGTATACATCAAGCTTCTCAAGTTAGTAGAGAGAGGAAGATCTGGCTTTGGCATCGGCATCTTGGTCATCCTCGTTTTAGTTACCTTAGGAGATTATTTCTGTCTTTATTTCTTAGATGTAGTTTTTTGGATTTCCACTATCAGGCTTATGCTTTGGCTAAAAGTCATCGCACCTTTTTTTATTCGAGTGCCAATAAAAGTTTAGTTCCTTTTCGTTTGGTACATTCTGATGTTTGTGGGCTTGCCCCACGTACTTTCTACTTCTAATGGTGTTCAGTGGTTTGTTACGTTCATTGACGATTGTACAAGAATGACATGGGTTTATTTTTGGCCAAAGTACATTTTTAGTTTCTGTACTTTAACAAAATTTTCACTTTGGCCCCCATTCTTTTAATTTTGACAATTTTAGTCCTGCACTTTCATTACGTTTGCAATTAGATCCAAACTATTTACTCTGTTTATTTTTTAGATAAAATTATGACATGACAACACATATGAATGGATATTTTAAAACTTTCATGATTAATATGGTCTAAAAAATTTTAAATAAAACATAATTAAGAAAAAAAGTAGGGGAATTTTTATTATACCCTACAATTAACTTTTCTTACCCAATTTTTTATTTTATCCAACAGTTGCTTTTTTGAATTTTCATTTATCTCATTCTACCTAATCCTAATTACCATCTACCCTGATGACAATTTACCCAACTTATACCCAACCCATCCCATGTTCACGTTCCCCAGCTAACATTACGCGAAGACAGCAGCCATCGCCGCTGCCAATCACCCGCCCATCGCATAGCCCATCGCAAAGTCCATCGCCTCCCATCGCAACCCATCGCTTCCCACCGTGCCTCCTATCGCGCATCCCATCTCCTCCCATCGTAGCCTTATAATCGACCTCGACCACGCAGCCATGGAATTAGAGCAAAAAGGTTAGTTATCTACGGTTTTTTAACTGTTAGGGTTAATTTCATAATAGTCTATGAATCCTAGGCAATGACTTTCGATTTTTGTTGGTTGAATCAACTTGTTCAATTCCAACAAAGCTGCCTCGTGTAGAGGCATCACCCTTTTCTACCCTTTACAAAATAATACAGAAAATTTAAACTCAAGTCCTATTATTCGGTAACAGGCAACTGCATGTTACCAAACAATACGGCTGCCCACCGAAAATTGACAAAGCTTACAGAAGGTGGGTGCCGAATAATGTATCCATATCCGACCCTTGGTTTCCGACAGCACTGAAATTGATTTTTCCATGTTTTTTCCACAGCAAGCAACATCCACTAAAGTTAGTTTTATTCAGTTGTTGCCTGCAGAAAGTTGTTAACATGTTCGATTACGTAACACTGAACACGTCGCTATTCCAGAATCACCTATTGCGAGCAGAATCATGCAAAAATGCAGAAAATTAGAAATAATTTGCATACATACCTCGTTTAGAGCCTCCGATGGGATGATTTCACTGTCCATCTACTAGAAACAACTATCTTTGGATGATATAGGACAAAAATCACTCTAGGATTTAGTTGTTAGGGAGAGAGGGACGCACAAACAAAGGTTAAGCTTGGCTGATGTTCAGACATGTCAGATAGAGGGAGATAGCCATATCTGAAATCAATTGCTGGGTATGGAAATCAATTTTCCTTTTTTTTTTTTTTAAACACAAATGTCTTTTATGATCATTTTACCATAGTTCAAAATTGATTAAAATGGTGTTGGGTAAGATAAGTAGATTGTAGGATACATATAAAATTTCCCAAAAAGAAAAGGCACAAACTTAAATAATTAAGAAAAAAAAAATGACATTTTAAGCCTAATTAATAATTTGGACCCAATTGCAAATATAATGAAAGTACGGACTACAATTTCTAAAATTGAAAGAACGAGATCAAAGTGAAATTTTTGTTAAAGTACAGGAACCAAAAATGCACTTTGGCTTTAATTTTTCATAATAATAATGATGTATGTTATGTCTTTAAGCTTTTTTATCAGATGGTTCATAGTCAGTTTCATTCCTCCATTCGTGTGTTATGATCTGATAATGGTGGTGAATAAATTAATTGAGGATTAACTGAGTTTCTTGGCTTTCATGGCATTCTTCTTCAAACTACATGTCCTTACACTCCATAACAAAATGGAGTGGCAGAATGCAAGAAAATGCACTTATTATAGGTAGCTTGATCGTTGTTAATTGTGTTATTGTTCCATCTTTTTTTACGGGGTGATGTTAATTTAAGCTCTGCTGTGTATTTAATTAACCATGCTCTTTTGAGCGTTCTTGAGTTTCGGAGGCCATTAGATGTCTTATCAAACCATTATGAGTTTCATTCTATTATACATTTGGTATCTCGAGTTTTTGGTTCTAAAGTTTATGTTCACTTGCAGGGTCATCAACGCACCAAGTTTGAGGCTCGTGCATTAAAATGTGTGTTTTTTTGGATATGGTTCGATTCAAAAGGGGTATAAATGTTACCATCCTTCGTCCCTGAAGTTTTATATTTCTTTAGATATTACTTTTCCTGAGGACAACCTTTTTTATGGTACTGATGGTTGTGCTTCTTCTCTTCAGAGGGAAAATCATGGTATGGAAGAAAAGAATCAGGTGGACGGGATTGATACGGAGTTTTTCTCTGGTTTTGGGTTGCTTAAGATAGAAAATTCCGGTACCAGCTGATAGGCTGCCTCTATGGACCAGACCTTGGATATGGAGCTCTCTATGGACCGGTCCTTCAATATAGCTCTCTTTGTGGACCAATCCCAGAACACGTTCGATATATCGGTCTCTCCTACTGACTGATCGATTCAGGATGGTGACTCGATTTCTTTCTCTTCTGAGACCCTTTTTGGTGATATGTTTAATGATAGTACTGTCCCTACTCCTCCTTCCACTTCACCATTGATTCAATCATCTCTTAGTACTTCTAAATAGGTAATTATCCCCGTCTCTGATTTAGTAATTTAAAAATTGACTTTGAGTCTAGTTCTCTTAAGTATCAACTACCACCCTGGTCTACAAAAGATGTTCCTCCTACTACATATGAACCTGATCCTAAAGCCAAAGCTAAATATTTGATTCACAATCATGTGTCATCTCATAGGCTATCCAAGTCATAAATCTTTTGTAAATAAAAATTATTCTGCATTTGTTCCAAGTAAATTGTAGGATGCTTTAGCAGACTTGAGGTGGACAAGGTCCATTGCATAAAAGATGGATGCATTACAAAGGAATCAAACTTAAGAGTTAGTGACTTTACTAAAGGGGAAGAAGCTTATAGGATGCAGTTGGGTATGTGCAATCAAACATAAGGCAAATGGATATGTGGAGGGATTTAAAGCATATCTAATAGCAAAGGGGTACACTCAATCTTATGGAGTTGATTATCAGGAGACATTTGCTCTGGTGGCAAAATTGAATACTGTGAGTATTGCTATCTCTAGTTGCAAACTTAGATTGGCCTTTACTTCAATTTGATGTAAGGAATGCATTCTTACATGGAGAGCTTAAAAAAGAAGATTATATGGATCCTCCACCAGGTATTCTTGATCTTGTCAGACCTGGAATGATATACGAGATGAAGAAAGCTCTGTATGGTTTAAAACAATCCCCTAGGGTTTGGTTTGGGATGTTCACGAAGGCTATGAAGGGTGCAGGTTACAAAGCAAAGTAACTTAGATCATACTTTGTTTCTGAAGTAGAATGGTAAACTCATTGCTCTTATTATATATGTAGATGATATCGTGCTAACAGGTGATGATCATGAAGATAGCCAAGTTGCAAAAGTATTTGGCTTCAAAGTTTGAGATGAAACTATTGGGAGACTTAAAATATTTTCTTGGAATTGAAGTTGTAAGGTCTTCGATGGAATCTTCTTGTCCCAGCACAAGTATATGCTTGATCTCTTGACGGAAACATGTATGCTAGCTTGTAAGCTACCTTTTCCTCCACAACCACATCCTTGCCACTGCCATCACCCTCTGATTTTCATCTCTAACCGTAGTTTTTTCAGACGCCTCACCCTCCCACTTTCTCTTTAGATCTTCTTTCGCCGACACCGTCTTTACCATCTCTTTGGCTCTTCTCATTTTCTTCTAATTCCTTAAAATTTTCCAAAATCCTAAAGCCACTTCTTTTCAAGGTATTTGGTTCTTCTTCTATCGACCCACTGAGGTTGGCTTTGTGAAGTTGCAGACTGATTGTTAGCTACAAGAGAAAGTTCCTTATGTCACTTTTAAAACCTTTTTTTTAGGTACTGCGTATAGAGTTGGATTCTTTGAAGTGAGTCTTTTTGTTTTTTACCTTTTTCTTATAGGTCTAATTTTTGGGTTTCTTGGTGTTGTAGGTTGATTTGGTTTCGCCCCTGAATGTACAGTGGCTCATTCTTTTGAATTGGAAAGTTATCTACTTGTGATTAGAATTGTTTTTTAAATAACTCCACCATTCAGTTGGTTGCAATTGCTTCTTATTTGTACGGGTGGGCACAGTACGGTTAGGCTCGATTCACCCCTAAAATCGTGAGTCAATCGGGCTCTTCAATCTCAGTCCAGTTCGGTGCTAAGAAGCAAAAAATGCACTGAAAAAACTGAACCAATCTGGACCTAAACTCCAGTTATACTCTTTTGATGTTAGGCCTAAGCTTAATTATTTTTTGGGCCTGAGCCCAATTAATTTTCTGGGCCTCATATTTAGTTTTGGAGCCATTTATTGTGCAAATACATGATACAACCTGTCCTAGACTCCTAATGAGGCATAAATATTACAAAGTTTACAACATGTCCTAAACTAGAAATTAGAGGGGGGCATAATTCGGTTCAGCCTGGTTCACTCCTGAAACCGTGAGGCAACCGGGCTCTTCAATCACGATTCGGTTTGGTGCTAAGAATCGGAAAATGCTTTAAAAAAACTAAACCAATCCGAACCTGGATTGGTTTTAGTTCTGATTGTTTGGTGTTGAGCCTTAACCAAATTATTTTTTACTATAAAATATATCTAACATATATAAACTATAATAAGGGGGTTTTGATTTTTTGTTTACTCTATAATAAAAATTAAATCTATGTATAAACCAATTAATATATATAATAAAATAATATATATATTAACTATACCGATTCGGTTTAGTTAAATATGATATGATGCTAGAACCAGAACTGGTCCACACCGTTTCAATTCAATTTTTTCTCCTGGTGTTGACTTTTTTTGTCAACTCGGTATTTTTTTTTTTCAATTTTTTTTACTTCAATTTGGTTTGATTTTTCAGTTTTCCAATTTTTATGCCCACCCTTACTTATTTGTGTAATTGGTCATTTTAAAACTAAGAAACAGAGACTAATATAAATGTCTCATACTCGTCCTCACATTGCCTATGTGGTAAATGTGGCTAGCCAGTTTATGCATGATCCAAGAAAGTTACATATGGATGGAGTCGAACGCATTTTGAGATGCTTGAAGTCTGCTCATGGTAAAGGTTTATTGTTTGCATAACATGATCACCTAAATGTGTTTGGTTACACCAAGGTCAACTGGACTGGTTCATCTGATGATAGAAAGTCACTGCTGAGTACTTTATTTTTGTTTGTGGTAATTTTGTTACTTGGAGAAGTAAAAAACAATAGGTGGTGTCAAGGTCTAGATTGTGAGTTATTATGGTTGAGAAACTTCTTGTCTAATTTTGGGTACAAACTGAAGGCTGCTATGAGATTGTCGTGTGATAAAAAGTCAGCCATTGAGATTGTCCACAATCTAGTCCAACATAATAGAACTAAACTTAAGAAAATTGATCGACATTTCACAAAGGAAAAGTTGAAAGTTAGAATTTTTTGATTTTTCCATTTGTGAAATTTAAAAATCAATTGGCAGATGTTCTTACTAAGCATTTTTTGGACGAATCTATACTAGCGTTCTTAGCAGGTTAGGCATGAGTGACATCTATGCACCACCAACTTGAGGAGGTGTTAAGATTCTTAGTTAATGTGGATTTGTGTGTAATATTAGAAAATATAAGTGATTATGTAATTACTCTCCTTATGTAATTAATGGTTTGTATATGCTTGTATAAATACCCCTTTAAGGGAGGAATAAAGTTAATTCAGAATTTCTACCCTAAAAAGTTTCTTTAGCATTATACCATATGTTTAAAGAGTCTATTGTGTTATTCATAACAAAAAGAAAAAAAAACAGCCCAGTAGAAGGTTCTATCAATCTCCTGAAAATGGAGACGTTTCTCAACAATAATGAGGCCGTAGCTGCAAACAAGTACAATACAAAGCATGAATATCTATTTGGATTTGTGAAATCAAATATGAAACTGTTACGGCATACATAGGCCACCCAATAATCCCCATGGGACATCCTTCTTGCTTAAGGCCATCCTTCCTCCGTGTGTTTCAAACCCCCATGTCCTGTCCACACTTCAACTAGTTTAAAAAAAAAAAAAAGGGAACCCAAAAACATGTTTACAGTAGCAGACAAAGGTCAAGAGAGTGTTGACTGCAGAGGTTAACAAAATTCAGAAAACGAATAGGCTTAGAATTTACAATATGAAAGAATTGGCCTAAGTTCTCAATTTACTTGACCTATCCACAATTATGTACTAGTGTACTACACAGTGATGACCATAACTGTCTTTTTAGTTTCCAATGTTCAGTTGTACTAGAATGCATTCAGCATCAGTGGATTCCAAATGCTCCCAATGGTAATAATATGCAGGACATGTCAATGAAGCCAGTTGAGATGTTCACCTTGAATGGTCTGAGATGTAATGTGCACAACAGCTCCATACAATCATTTTTTCTGCCACAACTTTGGCAACAAGGCCTTTGACATCATGTGGGCCGCCTTTCTGACCATCAGACCTGTTTTCCAAATGTGGAAAGTCAAGTACACCTCTAATCACCATAACGTAAGGTAAAAAACCATTTACATTTTCAGTGAGTCATATATACATGCTACAGAAGCTACAAAGTCAATATTCTCAGTCCCAGACATGAAGCATATAAGCACCTTACGTCTTCCCCTTTTTTATCAAGAAATTTCATGAACATGGTATCATTTACTGCCATCAACCGCGCAGAGTCCTGAAAAATTACTCTGTGAAAATTATTACATTCGTACCTAAAACTAAGTTAAGTAGCTCATTTAAAATTTTTTCATTGCAAATACCAGAACCACATGAGAATCATTCTTTATTCTTCTTCCTTTTCTTTTTTTTTCTTTAAAATGCAGCAAATTATTCATGACCACTTTTGTCTCATTGTTAAAAAGTTATCTTTAATAACATAAATGCATTTAATTCAGAAAATATAGACGTAGTCATTAAGATAACACCAAAAGAACATGAAACCTTGAAAATGTATTCACAGGCTTCCCCGAGTTGCCTGCTAATAAGTTTCAGGGACTCTTAAACAGCAATATTAAGAAGAAAAATGAAAACCTCAAGCTTGTGGATATACCTCAATTCTACATATCTCTTTACTACATGCGAAAGTCATGTTGTAGGCCGTGTCATTGTAGATAAACCACGCCCAACGGGGAAAACTCCAGGAAATCCTTCATCTGATTCTTCGACTTCTACAGAAGCAGCACAGTATAGGTTCATGAGATAAGGTAAGCAAGTAGAACTTATGAGCAAAAGCAGACTCAGTATTCATAACTAAAGGCAATGCACCCTAAGGCCACCCTAAGGCAAATTAAGCCAGTTCAAAATTTCAAACATACGGAAAAGGTAAGGCCCCATTTGGTTCGCAATTCCGAAACCAGTTTTCATCTGTATATACCATAGATGAAACAAAAAAAACAATATTGGAAAGGATACCAAACGGACCCTCATATTTCTGTAAGGTCTCATTACCACTGTAGTTGAAGTCAATCTACGTATCTAAAAACCTTTGTTGATTGGTTAAGATAATTCACTGTTCTTTCAAAGTTTCAACTATAGTATGTGGATTGACAAGAGTTCAACACTTAAACGCACAAATTATGTCCTCACCAGCCATTTCGTCACCAGCCTGAGCCCCAGCAATTCCAATGCATGAGTATAAAGAATCATCATCGACTTTCAATTGATCATAAGCAAGGTATATGTCCTCAATAGCAGCAACTTCATACAAAATTGTAAGATCTTTGATGCAAGATATGTCCTGAACCAAAAAGCACTGTGAAACAGAATATCTTGATGTACAACAGTGTTTACTTTGATTTTTTGTTACAATTTATTTTTATTTTGAACAGAAAACTTAAGAAATTATAAGTCACAGTGACAATTTAAGCACTAAAAACAGTGCTAAAGTTGTATTCTATCCACTTATATATTTTTCATGAGTATCAACTGTAATCACTAAAGAATGGAAAGTAACGGTTAAAAATTTATAGTTTACCTTCCTTGGAACAGAAGAAGCTTGCAAGTGAGCTAACAGCCCAAGCCAATAGGTATTCGACTTGATCTCAGCTTCATGTCTCATCAGAAGGGTCCGTTTTGCCTACAATTTTAACAGAAATAAATAAATAAGAGACAAAGTCAAGAGAATTCCACTTAATTAAAAAAAAAGACCCTCACAAAACCTGAAAAGAGAAGAAACTAACCCTTTCCAACTCCCTTTGAGAAATCTTGTTGCTATGCAAACCTCTAAGGACATTCTTGCATGCATCAACAGCTTTGTGAACCTGAATGGTTATTAGACCTAAACCTGTGAAGAGTGTGGATATGGCAGAACATCTTGCTTGTATATAGACAAAAACAGAATACGCACCTTTCCAGGAGTCGATGTTACAGATATGACATACCATCCAAGATTCAGCCTATCAAAAAGGTTCAACTCAAATGATACATCATATGTCAATCCAAGAGAATCTCTGACGGTTGTAAAAAGCCTGTGCAAAGCGAATGGAATATTTCACTTTAATGAATGATAGAAAACCAACAACTGCCATATGGACAAAATAATAATAATAAATGGTTTAAAACTCTAATATTTTAGAAAAACTATAAGCAAAATAATTTCAGCTAAACAAAAAAATAAAATAATAAAAAAAATAAAAACGCTCAAACCCCTCCCCCACCAGCAGCAACCTCCTCCTCCCATCCCTCTCTCTCTCTCTCTCCCTCTCCCTCTCCCTCTCTTTCCCTCTTAATCCATCTATTCCACATCTTAAACTATTAAAAAATAAAAAGAGCTCGTGATGAATTCGTAAAGAAAATACCAAGTCATCAACAAAAACGGAAAGAAAACTCGGACGATGGATTAGCAATCCGACGCTTTAGTCCACTCAGCCATCTCTCCTCCCAATTGAAAATGGATAAGACTATCGGATGTTGATCAGCATGGGAAATACTTCTTCTGAAAAGCCATTTTTTCTACTCATATTCTTCCTCCCTTTCACAACATGATGAAATTATTTTGTATAACCGATATACTAGCACGTGGTACGGTGGATGTTGTCAAAACTATACCCTACAAATATAAACACGTTGTCCAACAATACTCTCACACGTGGATTGGTTACACTATGTGACGGTATATCAGTTATAGCTAATAATTTTTCTACAATAGGAAAGTAAAAACAAAAATACCCCTTTCTCTGCAAAAAGCAAAAATTCCCCTCATATTCTTCCTCTCCTTCACGTAAAGGAAAACAAAAGCAAAATGGTTGTTTTTTTCTTGACAAGATCTCATCCCCTCCTTTTATATCAAAAGAGAAAACCACTCTCTCTCACAGCAAGATCAGAAATGAAAAAGAATGACATTCATCTTTTAAAAGAAATGAGAAGCCTTTCTACAGTTCTGAGAGCTTCCAACAAAAGCAAAACATGGAGGAGCTTTAAACTTGATGCATCGAGAAACTAGAACTGAGGTGTAGACAAGCATCTAAACCCAAAACAAGAACACTGGAATCTACCAGATTGAGAGAAGTCTCAAAGTTATATTAAAAGATGACTTTTTAACACTTTACCCACCTGAACTTTGCACTCAATCTCACTTTACCACCTAAAAAAAATTGTGTAAATATACCACCTGAATTAAAAATTTATTGCAATGTACCACCTAACCCTCATTCCGTCATAACTTCTGTTAAAAAAATGCACATGACCCGTTTTTCAAGGGTTTTTTCGTGATTTTATGCCCAAAGAGGGTTTCTCCATCCCCGACCTTTCTCCTCTCATTCTTGGGCATGCCAGATCTGCCTTCTCCTCCTTTCTGGCATTCTCTCTGAAACCCCAGATTTGAACTTCTTCCCCATCTATTCCAACACTCGTAGATCCATTGCAACCCAAAAGTCTCATGACATAGAGATTGGTCCTCAAGAAAGATCAAAATTTATCACTCTATACTCCTTTTTCATTCTTGAAATACCCCAAAATTCAGTTTCTCCCTCATCTCTTTCAAAACCCTGAAAAACCATGGCTGCCACTATAAATTTCATTGAAAATACTCAAATTAATATACGAATTTAATCCTCTCTCTTTATTAACAACAAAAAATAATAATAATAATAATAAAGTACCACTATTCATATATTACAATGATAATATAAATGGCTATAGTGTGGACTCTTTTACTGTTGCAATTCGGTTTTATTGAAATATCTCAATCTTTTATGTTTCAATTCTACAAGCTCAATTTGTTTTTTTTTTTGGGCTCCAAATGTTTTTATTAATAATATGGCCAGATAACAGCCATGTATTAGGAATCCCAACTGGGATTTGCCACCTCTAGCAAATCGCAATTGGGTTAGTCCTCTCCTCCATTTCCATGGCGGTTGCTGGATTCGTCGAGACTCACCGCAAATCCGTGACTATTCGACACAACATGGTGGATTCCACTGACCCTTTGCGATGAGTGTGTTATGGCTGGGGTTGCAGTACGCCATTTTTGGAGCCGCCGATTTGTTTAATTTGGTGGGTCTGCTAGAGTTTTTCTATGCCGAAAACGTAGTTGGTAAGAAGTTTTTGGGTACAGCCATTTTATGGTGTTCGATGACATTTGGGTATTTTTTGAGCTCAGTGGTGGAGGAGGTGGTGAACAAAGAGAGTGGTGGGTTGGTTGGCTAGTAATAATCTCAACAGAGACAAGTTGAACTATTTCTGCTTGGTATTGTCTGATCTCAATGCATCTGCCATGCCCAAGAAGAAGAGGAGAAAGGTCAGGAATGGAGAAACCCTCTTTGGGCATAAATGATGAAAAAACCTTTAGAAAGAGGGTCATGTACGTGGCACATGATTTTTTTTAACAAAAGTTATGATGAAATGAGGGTCAGGTGGTACATTGCAATCAATTTTGAGCCAATTACATGTAGGTACTTCAGGTTTACACCCTTTTTCACTTGGGTACCCCAATTAAAACAAGTTGCACAAATGTACCTCAACTACCAATTTTTTGACACTTATGTACCTCCGTCAACTTTTTCGTAAGGCCGTTAACTTAACTGCCTATGTGGCACACTGACATGGCTTTGAAAAATAGCAACATAGACAGAAAAACAGAAAAAAAAACCTTTTAAAAAACAAAAAAAAAACCCCAATAATTAAATTAAGAGTAAACTGCAATTTAGTACCTCAGGTTTGGGTCGAATTGCAAGTTGGTAACTCTAATTTTTTTTTTTTTTGAATTTTTCAGTACCCCATCTTCATTTTTTTTTGCAAATGCATACCTTTGTCAACTCCTCCGTTTAAAACTCTGTTAAATGCTTAAATAGCAACATAGACAGAAAAACAGAAAAAAAAAACCAAAAAAAAAACCCCAATAATTANAAACCAAAAAAAAAACCCCAATAATTAAATTAAGAGTAAATTGCAATTTAGTACCTCAGGTTTGGGTCGAATTGCAAGTTGGTAACTCTAATTTTTTTTTTTTATAATTTTTCAGTACCCCATCTTCATTTTTTTTGGCAAATGCATACCTCTGTCAACTCCTCCGTTTAAAACTCTGTTAAATGCTGACGTGGCGCGATTTTAATTTATTTAAAAAAGCGACGTGGACAAACAAATAATAAAATATTGAGATTTAGCAATTTTTTAATAACAAATACAAAAAATAAAAAATAAAAAACCCACCCCATCCTTGCACTCAAAGCCCCCCACCCCGACATCCCTACGCTCCCCTGCGCACCTCTCCTTTACAAGACTTGCTTCGCCATCCTCACCCCCTTCTCGCCTGTCGACTTCACCGCCAAGATCTGGATCTGCCCTTTCTGCTACCAGCGCAACCTCAGCCGCCGGATTTGTTTTGATTTTATATTTTCTATTAGATTGGGGCTGGGCAAAAACACCAAAAACACACTATAAAACACAAAAACACCATCTCATCTTCTGCTGCTTTTTTTGCCTTTTGTATAATTTCTGTTTTTTTCTTTCATTTTTCTGCTTTTTTTAAATTTTTTGT
>QANT01004093.1:0-45348 GCA_003254885.1 Purshia tridentata | reverse complement strand
AAATGAACGGTTCGGATCGACACAAAACAACTCGTGTAGGCCCCACAAGGGGGATCCCACAAACTAAAAGTTTGTGGGAATCCCACACCATAGCCTCCCTGTATATATATATATATATATATATATGATGACGATGACTGCTTGCAAAAGACACCCACCATGCTTAAGCATCACTCTTGCAAAGATCGAAAATAGACAGCCCCAAAGGGAAAGCGGTTAGGTTAGGACCCATTAACAAAAAGTTAAATTAGCTAGTGGGAAAAAAAATTTAAAATTCTCTCTCTCTCTCTCTTATCATCAAAGAGTATATACTTTGGTTTGTACTAGAATTTTTATGGTCATTAGACATGTCCATTTTTATTTGTTTAAAATAATTAATTATGCTAAGAATGGATCTAAATTTAAATAAATAAGTTTTTTTTAATAAATGTAATAGTGCATCCATATTCTTAAGCGAAATGTTATCAAGCAAAAAGACCTTAAAAAAGCATTTCCAAACAAGCCTACTCCGTCTGGCTTTTATTTATTTTTCATTTTATTCAAAATTTTACGATATTTTAACAAAATTGTACGCATCATGTTGCAGAACGGTGTTAGAGGATTTATGCTGGATATGTACGACTTCCTAAATGATATTTGGTTATGTCACTCGTTTGGCGGCCAATGCTACAACTACACAGCTTTTGTAAGTATATATATATATATGCAATTAATTAAAAGAAATTAATTCAGAAACCATTAATAATTTCTAATTAATCTGATTTACGATTGATCATCAGCAACCTGCCATAAATGTTCTAAAAGAAATCAAAGCATTTCTGGAAGCAAACCCAACAGAGATTGTGACCATTATCATTGAAGACTACGTAACTTCACCAAAGGGGTTGACCAAAGTGTTTGATGGGGCTGGCTTGAGAACATTCTGGTTCCCAGTGTCGAGAATGCCCAAAAATGGAGGAGATTGGCCAACAGTTGATGACATGATCCATCAAAACCAGCGTTTTGTGGTCTTCACTTCTAAGAGAAGAAAGGAGGCTGATGAAGGGATTGCCTACGAGTGGAACTACGTGGTTGAAAACCAATGTGAGTCTTCCTATTGCTTATAACTTTGTTTTCTTCCTTTCCTTTAATATAGAGTTTGGTGTTTATATTTAATTTTTTGTGTTGATATGTGTTAAAATTATGCCCTTTATTCTTGAATATTTAAAACTTAAAATGCTTCGGACTTGTTTCGAAAGATTTGGCAGCGTTTGACAAAAATAACTAGAAACATTTTTGAGAAGCATATTTCCTTGTAAAGCGAACTAAATGCTTTCGGTAATACTTCGCAGAAATAGATAAAAGTGTTTTTTGGGTTATATAAACACTTTTTAATGCTTCTTGAAAAAGCACCTGCTTTCTCAGGAACACTTCCAAACAACAACTGTATGTGCTAATAACAAAAACACTCTTTAGTAAAAGCACTTCTCATAAAGCATTCTAAAATATCCCCTTAATCTTCAAAAACCGATGTTTTGAACACTAAATATAAGAGATATCATCACATAAAACATAAGCATAACAGGCTATTTCTTTGAGATTTTTGTGGTTCCAATGCAATTAGAACCAAATTAATGTGATGTGAATTTAATTTGAACTACAGATGGAGATGGTGGGATGAAAGCTGGGTCCTGTCCAAGCCGTGCAGAGTCATCTCCCATGAACACAACAACAAAATCATTAGTCCTAGTGAACTACTTTCGATCTAACCCAGACATAACCCAATCTTGCAAAGACAATTCTGATCCACTGCTTCGCATGGTCAATACCTGTTATGATGTGGCTGCTAAAAGATGGCCCAACTTCATTGCTGTTGATTATTACAAGGTATAATATGGGATGCTTTCCCAAAATTCATTTACAAGCAAAACTAATTAGGTGGATGCTCTGTACGTATTTACTTATTTATTCATTTTTATGTGACCAAAACCCTTCAGAGAAGTGATGGTGGGGGTGCTCCTAAAGCTGCAGATGTGGCAAATGGTCATTTAGTTTGTGGGTGTGGAAGCATTGCCAATTGCAGGGTGAGTACAACATATATATGTATGAAATTTTAAAACTAGTCCCTTTTCGTATCAATTAAGACTTCATTCCTTTTTTTAGAGTCTTGAAAATGAATATAACCATCTCCCATCGAGTAGTTCTTAAAAACTCCTCAAGCACTACTCGATGAGGCTTCGAGCACTACTTGATGATGCAGCGACATATTTCATTGTTAGATTATCAATTTGAATAACACATTCCCAAGTGCATGCTACTTATTATATGTATTCTTATGTGCATACAGGCCAATGTGAGTTATGGAGTATGCATACCTGAGGCTGGTGTCATCCCTGCAGCTGCAGCTGCACCAGCAGAACATGAAGCTGGTTTTGGTTATTCAAATAGGGGACCAGTTCAAGTGCTTTGGTTACTTGGGGATGTTGTTGTGACCCTTCTTTTGTTGTTGTCATAATTATAAATTTTGTAACCTCAACCAATTGCATTAAGTTGACTGACCAATTTGGAATTTGGATTAGGGTCTAATGGGACTCATGTGATTCTTAAAAAGAAGACATATTCTATAGAAAAACACCATCTCCATGCCTGCTTGTGAGTCACTTTGGGAGGCAATTTTTTGTCATTATGCACATGGGCCTTACATTTGTTTAATTTGTGTTGGGTATAACTGCTTAATTGATATATAACTGCCATATTTGGGACAAATTTGTTTGGTGACCATGTGACTATAATAAATCATCATTCTCATATCTCTGTCAACTCTGGCTGCAGAGTTTTATATGTCTACTCTGGCTGGGAGTTGGAAGGTTTGAAGTTTCAGCTTTATGATTTAGGAATATAATTCGTGGCACTTTGTTAGGAAAAACTTAATGGATGTGGCGGTATTACTAACCCTCGTGTTATAATATCAATAGACGACAATATTATATTTTTAAGATAAAAATTAATAAATATACACGTGTTATAATATAAGTTAATTAATAATTTAACATCAATAATCATTTGGTCTAGTGAATGACACTTTTTATTGTCAGAAGTGATCCTGAGTTTAAAACTCATAAACGAAAGTTAATTTCAAATACCTAGTTATAGTAGTGATTTTAAATCTATGGAGTTGGGCCAAATCCAAATCCCTTCTTCAAATAAAAACCAAATTCAAATTTAAATTCTCCCAATGAAATACCTCAATCTAAATGGGCCATAAGAGTTATACTTTTCAAATAATAGATGAAAATTTGCTCTTTTGGGGTCATAATATACTCTACCAACTAGTTGTCCATCTAGTGGCAATTCTCCTCAGAATGTCAAGAAATTTCAAGTTCAAATATATCGATCGTTCCCTAAATAAATAAATAAAAAATCATAATAACTCAAAGTAAACATTTCATACATGTACCATATTTCTATAAAAACAAACCTCGCTCCATGAATGAATAGGACTCAGATAAGAGTTTTTCACATGAATCTTATCTTGACGAGAGGTGTGATTAAAGTTCAGATAGCTTGAAAGGCTATTCTTTTTCTTTTTTCTTTTTTTCATTTCAACTATATATTTGCCTTTTCCATATGCAACCTAGCTATTTATGAATTTCTTTTTCCATGCACATTCTATATAAACAACAAAAGGCCAAAGGGTGTGAGGAAAACATATTGAACCTTAAAATGTAAAATCTTTCTTATTCAAAAAAAAAAAAAAAACAAGGAAAGTAATGTCTCAACCAATTACAATATTATAATTAAACCATTCCCGGGCGTCCTGAATATGTAACAAGATCAACTGGTTGTTACTTCTTACAAGCAATTTAAAAGTCATTCCTGAAATATATTTAATCAGGCCGGTAAAAGACATTTAAAGAATATCATAGATAATATGTACCATTGATTGAATCATGTAAAATAAAGCTCTCTTACTTCCAATATTATATATTATAGGCCCTCTTCAGCATTTGGTTAAATTACATTTATATAATATATATATTAATTGCAGCGAATTACAGACAAAATATATAGGTTGATATCAGAAACTCGCGCATATATATTAATTCCAATAGAAATTAAAAAGATTTTTCTTTAAGGCAATTATACAAGAACATATTCAAACATCGATCACACATCAATCGATGATGATGATGATGAAGGCGTGTATTCTTCAATTAATTCCTTATTTTTTGCAATAATATTATGTGAATATTGAGCTAACAATTCATGTTGGCTTGCATGCAGTCTTTCATTGTTATTGGGATTCTGTTTGGGGCAACTTTTCTTTTAAGTCATAGCAGTGCGGCCAAGGTATATATATACCATCGGGATATTAATTTCGAAATTTTGTTTCATTAAAGAGTTTAATTAACTCTCTCCCTCTTAATTTATCTCTCTAATTACCCACTAATTAAGTAGGTGGGAGTGGGACAAACATGCGGATTAAGAAATACTTGTGACCGAGGCTCGAGCTGTGATATATGCATACACAATTTTAATATTTTTTCGGGAAATAATATTTTTGCAGTTAGACCAAAGTGTGCCCAGCTCCAACCATTTCTTCCCACTTATAAGGTAATTAATTAATATACATTAATTGACTTCATTTTTATTTTTGTTGTTCTTCCTAAAACCTTAATTTTAGTTTATTTGTCATTAATTTTGTTAATATTTTCTCTCTCTGTGTTTGTGTCTGTGGAAACTCATCAAATATCATATAGGATAATACGCTGCCGTTTAATCGGTATTCATGGCTGACCGCGCACAATGCATATGCAATGACTGGAACAAGGTCACTAATTACAAGCTCTATGCTTCTCTTCGGCACAAACCAGATGGATCCCATTACCACTCAGCTTAATGTATACATCTTCTCCTCTCTTTCTCTTACTCATAGCATTAAAAATATATATATAATTGTATGTGTCGGTTATATACAATCTTTCTCTTTCAAAACATAAAAGTGAGACTTAAGCAAATTAAACATAAAAATTTTAAATTTCTAATACATATATAATTCAAGATAACAGATTACGGTCGATCGAGTAATATTAAGATAAATATAAAAGGTAAGAAAAAAGATAATTCTTTTCCCTTTTTCCTTTTAATGCAGAATGGTGTTAGAGGGTTAATGCTGGACATGCATGACTTCAACAACATCACGTGGTTGTGTCACGGCCAGTGTAGCAACAACACTGCTTTTGTAAGTAGTCCAAATATATTAAGGGCTTTCATAAAACCCAAATTGGAATATCATATTATTAACTGAAAATATTAAGACAATTCTATATATTCTGAGCATTAATATCATATTATTATGTATGGTTTAATTGGTTCACTTGTTGTGACATGCAGCAACCAGCAATTAATGTCCTGAGCGAGGTCCAAACATTTCTTAAACAAAATCCATTGGAGATAATCACCATCATCATAGAAGATCACGTAAAAGCACCCATGGCTTTAACTAAGCTGTTTGACGTCGCCGGCCTCAGGCCATTCTGGTTTCCGATGACTCGTATGCCGAAAAATGGTGAAGATTGGCCAACAGTTATGGATATGGTAGAGAAGAATCAACGTTTGGTGGTCTTCACTTCAGCACAAGATAAGGAGGCTTCCGAGGGAATAGCCTATCAATGGAACTATATGGTAGAAAACCAATGTAAGTCCTGCCCTTGCTTTACCAACTTAATTACAGGCCTTTTGCGTTAAAGATCAATATTATGCATATTCAAACATAACATATTAAATTGTGACATTGACAATATATATCATAATGGAAATAAATAATATTTGCATGCATGCATTAAACCCAAATGCATGAATTTGAATGGAGCTAGCTAGAGTGGAATTGCAGATGGGGATGGTGGGATGAAACCTGGGTCTTGCCTGAACCGTGATGAATCATCTCCCATGGAGAATACAAACAAGTCACTGGTGTTGATGAACTTCTTTCCAAGTGGCCCAAATATCCTTCGATCTTGCAAGGATAATTCAGCTCCCTTGCTTGACATGCTCAACACCTGCCACGAGGCCACGGGCAATCGATGGCCTAATTTCATTGCCGTTGATTTTTACACGGTAAGTACCAGTAAAATTTCTATGTAATATGTGTATATATTCATTGTTTCTACCTCTTTTATTGCATAATATAGTACGTAATGAAAAAAATAAATGTATAAATATATACACATGTAATTAATATGATACATACACATAAAAATAAAGTGAATATCGCATAATATAATTTATATTATAGGTTTAGGGATTTGATCCTTTAATTTGTAAAATAGAATAATTGATCAATTTATAAATATTTCAGAGAAGTGAAGGTGGTGGCGCCCCGGCAGCTGTGGATGTGGCAAACGGTCATTTGGTTTGTGGATGTGATAATATCAACCTTTGCAAGGTCTACAATAACTTCTTCAATCTCGCCTATTGAACTTCAGTTATTATTTCTAATTTTTTTTTTTTGAAGGGTAAATGATTATTTGGTCCATATAGTTTGGTTGTTATATTAATTCCATCTTTATTGCTTCAATTGTTCCAATCAAATTCTCATAGTTTCAAAATTGGTTTAACCAGGTCCAAAATTAGGTTTTCATCAAGTTTCTAAATGGTAGAACCTTTAAGGTGGAGTATAAATGTTTCAATCAAAAGCCAACAGTAATAAATTTTTTTTTCCTGAACCAGTATAATTATACCTTTACCTTAGCGGAATAGTAAAAATGAGAGAGTGATTGTTCGACAAAACAAAAAGCAATCAGAGCTGGGCTTGAGCCTTGACCCTGGGTTTAGTGATGATGGGGATATTGGGCTGGGCCTGGGCCTTGGGGTGTAGGAACCGAGGCCTGGAGGGGGGTGTATGTCGTTGACGATGGGGTGGGCTGTGGGCTTTTGGATTTGGAAACTAACTTAGAAATTGCTTTCTTTTTTTTTCCTTTTCTTTTTTGTGTGGGCTACCTTGGGCTATAGCCAAGACTGTTTTTCACCTGACTCTTACCATGAGTTTGGAGTAAAACACATGGATTAAACATATTTTATTTTTTTTCAAAAAAATAAAAATAGAGTTGTTACCGATTTTGGGGTACGACTGAACGTGTTCAAAGTAGTAACAGGAGTGTCAAAATGCACCGAAACTAATAGCTTAAATTTGTAACTAAACTAAGCATTAAAAGTGATTAATTGATACTTGATACCTAACCAAGAGGAGTGTCGAAATAAATAAGAAAATATATACTAATAGCGTTCCCTAATATATGGATTTAAATTCTCTCTTTTGCTTGTTTAATTAATATTAGCAAAACAATAAGGGAGCCACTAGATATTATATTGTAGATCAATTGAATTATAATGTCCTTCTACTACTACCGTGTGCAGGCAAATATGACTTTTGGAGCATGCAACCATGCCTAAACAGTACCTGAACAAGCTCAAATGCCCTACTACTTTTTTGGGTCAATGCTCGTGTCCAATCTCTTGTCGTATCAATTAAACTTGTTTGTTTTCTCTTTTTTCAAAATTCTAGTGAAATTTAAAACATAGCTTTAAATTGTGTCAGATGTCCTAGTTATATACTAAAATACGTGGCAATCATATAATATGATGTTCACCACCAAAATTAAGGTGTTTTGGTGGTGAGCAAATTTGGTCTCTTACTTATTCATAGATGAACGAGTTGTAAGTAATTAATTTCATATTCATGCATGCCTAGGTAGCATGTGATTATGCAGTAATAAAGAATCGTAGTCCACTTTAATTATGTGCATGTATTTGACTCAATCTGGCTTCTTGTAGTGAAATTGTGCTTTGCTTTTATTGTTACTTACACTTAATTACATCCACTAGACCACTAGCCTAAAAGGTTTGGGCCTGAATAGATGAACGGGACTCGAGTGGAGTTGAATTCTTTATCTCAAAAATGTAAATGGGTAGGTGCTGCGTATAGGATACTCCACAAAATAGGTTTTGATACTTTAACACAGAAAATTAAATATATATATATATATATCTCATACTTGCAAACATTGGCCAAAATTATTGAGTTCACTACTTTGTGCTCATATTGATATATGAGTTCAAATTTTTTGTTGGTCTTTTATGGTACTAATTAATTATGTCAGATATGAATAACCTCATTTATTTTTAATAAATAAAATATTAATATATACAAATACATACATTATTTAGTGAATATATTTAATACATAAGTTTAGTGAACCTAACATTAATTATCGTTTTCATTTTTATATATGCACGGCCAGCAGTCAGGCCCTAGTGGCTATGGACAACTAACATTCTTGGTTAATTACGGGCCAAGTAAAAAAGTATGGTGCTTAATATATGGTATTCTGATAGGGATTAAATTAATTTGCATGAATCAAGGGTAGACTTTCATGCCTTTGATTAAATAATTTAACGTACCCTATGATTTCGTTTTGTGCACGGCTCAAGAAACCTTAAAATTCCTGTATTTTTAGGGGTTCAAGGTTAATGATTTATACATTAACATGTACCTTAGCTTGTCTCAATGTCCTTCATTCTGATCAAGCACTCTGATCGAAACAATTATACAGATGCATGTTGGCGTAATTAAGCTAATCAAGCACTAATTAGTATATTAAGAAATGCAGGGAATATTATGACTTTGTAGGTCGGTGAGGGGGAATCAGGTTCTGAAATGTGTCATATGGCTTTGTGACATATATAAAACATTATTCAACATTAATATTAGCATATTCTAGAGCATTGAAACTACTCCATCGCCAGCAAAACCAACAAACAAACCGAAAACCATGCATGCATGCATGCAGATATTCTTATTAATTACTACTGTTTTCTTATATGGATGATGTTCGTTTTCCATATCAGAATGTGTGTAAAGATGGCATATATATTCAGACATAATTTTACATAATAAATGGTTTTGATTTATAATATTCTGGCTAACAAGACTTCACAAATTTTTACTAATTGATCGACAAGGGATTCTGCGCCTAAAAAGCTCTTTGTGTGTGTGTGTATAATCACTGTGTATATATATATATAAAATAGTGTTTTTTCCTATTATATATCTAAAACAAAGTACTTTTTCCTTACCTTTTAGGTGAATAAGAAAATTGATCATGCACCTATTTATACTGTACACTTTCTGCAAGGTTAAAGAATATCTTTAATTTTTCTGCAGAAAGTATAAATAATAAAAAAAGATGAAGATTCCTCATCCAACTTATGAAATTCAACAGGTACTATGTATAACAACAATGGGTTATCTACCACAAAAAAAAAAAAAATATCCACTTCTAGAAACCGCACATATTATAACTCGTGCACCACAAAATATATATATCCCTCTAGAAACCGAACATATTAAAGTCATATATGCATTCCCAATTAAATCCAATTTTTAAATACTAATTGTTGGAAATATTTATTAATTAATCTAGCTGTGAGAGTTCATGAGGGGATGGCATATATCATGTATTCTCCTCCGCGGATGGGGCATAGATTTTCCACTGGCCCTTACCCTTAATTATATGCGCATCAATATTATTTATTTATAATATAGATATAAAAAATATTGGGGCCACAGACCAACAGTCGCCAAGTTTGAAAGCAACCCTCAATACAGTGAGGCCATTCTTGAGTTTGAGTCGTTTGACTGCTTGCATCATAATCCACGTATATATATATGCGCTTAATTCTTGATAATATTATCATTATCCATTAGCCCTCCATCTAAATTAAGATAATGTGCATGCTTAATCAATTTTATAATTCAAGTGGTATTGCTAACTAGGATAATTCAACCCAACACGTACAAGACCAATTCGAGAAATCATCACACATGGATATATATATATATACAATAATGCTATTCTTATTATGTTTTTATACTATTTTACATATTATTATAGTACTAGTATGATATTTCTTTTTTTTAAGGTTTTA
Source organism: Purshia tridentata (assembly GCA_003254885.1). Classification (NCBI taxonomy): domain Eukaryota; kingdom Viridiplantae; phylum Streptophyta; class Magnoliopsida; order Rosales; family Rosaceae; genus Purshia; species Purshia tridentata. Next base: position 35,382 of record QANT01004093.1, on the reverse strand, counting down.
ATTTTTGTTTTTTTAGTGTCCAATGTATTAATACTATATAGATTGCTACAGTATAAAATTATAGCATAAAAATGTGGTAAGTATAGCATTATTGATATATATATATATAGATAGATTCATTAAATTTAATTGTTTATTTATGTTAAACCTAAGTGGTTAACAGATTAAGTTAAAACTAGAACCAGAGCAACGTGGTTAAACCAAAAATTATACTGATAGGAGTAATTAAGCACATAGTCGATCAATCATAATTAGAAGTGGAGTAATTAAGCAGATCAATCACGATTCACGACTCAACTGCTAGAATTGATACATGATAGGCGGAGTATCAAAGAGAAAATTCATAAAGCCCAAACTAGCTAGGTGTATTAGACCTAATTAAGTAATTAACTAGTTGATAATGATATTAATCACATTACAGCAATGTGATTGCCAAAAACAAAAGAAAAAACTTCTTTAACTTTTTTGTGAAAGCAAAAAGGAAAAGAAGAGTTAATTTCCATGATAGAACACCTGTCTTATAACATCAAATCACCTTCGTATTCATATACAGCACACACTCTGGTGTCTTGTAGCTTTGGGCGAACACAAGGGGCCATTTTGACAACCCCATGCACATACAATATGTAGTTGAAAATAGACGTTACATATGGACCACATGATGAACACCACTATCAAAGTGGACACGTGGTGCAATACCCGACCACCCACGTGGAAAAGTGGGTTCAATAATTTGATAGATAACGAGTATAATAGGATTATAGGACCACAAAGATAAAAATTCTAGGTCTAATCACGATCCCAACAAGGCTTTACCTCCTTTACACTCTTTGGGTGCCACCAATATATATGCAAGTTTAGAATAAAATAGTTATCAATTTCTCTAAAAGTAGATTATTGAGGTTGAAATCAAGCAGCTTAATTAATTAATTAATAATTAATGTTATGAACTATATATGAGCAGCTCATCCACCATCGAGACATGAACACCTCTATGCATCCCCTTAGAAATTGGGAGTAAACTAATCCAACAAAAAGTTGGGCTTTCAAGCACTTGTAAATTTTTGCCATTATGTAATGTGGATAAAGAACGATTCGACTATTAATTGGTTCACTTTATTGGAATAAATTAGTTGGGGAATTGTTGCTCCCATAACATAAACAAGATCTGCTGAGCACTAGGCTATATAGTAGGGAATCAAAGCAATCGCATGAAACCAATAACCTCAAATCCTTTTTTTAATATGAATGGCAAAAGCTCATTTGAATTTTATGCATATAAGTAATATTTTTTCTATTAGATAGGATAACATGTTATATTACAAGTGCATGTATTAATCTTAATCAATTTAATTAATAATCTATATTCACAACATGCAAAAGAAGGTTAGGGAAACAGTGGAAAGTGTGGCTTAATTAGATTTTGCTAGATTGTGTTCGTTTTCAGTTAGAAACCAAAGTAAGTGCATGGTTGTCAACTTTGCTTTATGAAGAAAAATTAATTGAAGATAATGTGATGTCTAGACTATCAATCTATGTCATTAGGGATGGCCTTTTGGTAGGAATTGATACTTTCCAGAATATAAAATTGAAAAGTAAAAAATTACACCCATAAATTAAAATGAATTTCCTTGGTTTAGGTTCTGATGTGACAATGAAGTCAATAATTAGTATCAGAAAATAGTAAGCTAAAAATATATGCTTCTTTACGTGATCCTCCACTTAAGAAGTAGGCTAGGCCGCTAGGGTTAGTGGATTACTATCTTTTAGAAAAAGAAAACAAATAAATATATAAAGTATGAATAATGATTCCTCTCCCCTATTCTAAAGTTAGAACAATTTTATTTTTTCCGGAAAGTTAGAAGATTAAATATAGCTTGACAATTTTTATAAATGTATTTACATGTCATTATATACATTTCGTTTACATAACATAGAACAAAATTAAGAAAAGGCATCCAGTATTCATATAATTACTTAAAACAAGTTTAGAGTTTGCTCATTAATTTTCAGAACCTACACTTTATTTTTTCATATTCATTTCAATTTTGAATTTGTCGAATTTATCTATTAAAAAGTATATTTTTGAACCTGGATTTTTAATACAAATTATATTGTACAGTATATGATATTATATACTTGTCATTTTGTTTTGCAGCTGAATTGGTTGCTGCATTTTTAAATACAATATGGAATTTATTCTCATACCGACATACTTAGTTCCATCCAACTACGAATTGCAAGAAGTATTTAATCTCATGTTTCTAAGTGAAATACAATTAGCCGACAACAAAAACTTTATCTACACAAATTCGAATCCTCTCTCCACTCTTATAATAATAAAAAATATCTCATGTTTTACACCTACACGTGTTGAGAGACCCTCTAGATTTCCGAGTCTCTCTGGAGCCATTTGACAAGGTGGACACTAAACTACACTACACTGTTGTCAAAGCATGCGGTCAATTGGTCAAAGGAATAATAAAGATTTGGCTAATAGCTAAGCAGGTTAAGCTAGCTGGAAACACGTGCGAGGAAGGTAAAAGTGCACGTGCATGGCATTGAGGGAATTAAGCAATAAGAACCGAAATAATAAAAATTTCGGGTTGGACCGACATATGGGGCTGTACCGGCGAGGTGGCTGCCCGGTTGACCAGGGACAACAGCAGGGTCACACCAACGGGGCGTGGCTCGTCGTGGAGCTCACTCTCTGTCTTTGACACAGCTAGACGACACCGTTTTTGGGTTCCGCTTTTGGCTCAGCTCGCTGTTCATCTCTGACTCTTCTCTGTTTATGAGGCAAAGTAAGAGGTTTCACTATTTGCCCAGTGTTCCCAAAAAGGAAGAGGTCTTTTGAAAAGAATTAAATAATGGTACGGACCACGGTTTTAGAGTGAAGAAGATTTGCACATTCCAGATGTTGGGTCAGGCTTATCCATATACATTTATATATATTTTCTGTCAAATTTGTGAAGATTAATTTAAGGGGAATAATCCATCAAAAAAATTAAGGGGAATTAATTCACATTAAGCTAGACAGCCATTATATCATGGAATGAAACACATTTGTAAATATGTTATAGGGGGTTCTGAGCTCAACAGATTATCAACCTATAAATGGATGTCACTTGATGAACCACTTATTAATGGGACAATTTTATGTGAGACTTATTCATTAGATGTATTGTGAATTGGTCAAATAAAGTATAAAAGCTACAATATATATCAGTGAGTCTCAACATTCTTTAAAAATGTGATTCTACAGCTCTACAAGGTAGAGCAGTACCTTATAGAAGTAGATCGAAATTGTGCTCTAGATTGAATACCAGAGTACATCTACTAACTTAATTAAGGATGACTTTTTTCTGCAGATTTTGAATGTTCAATCGAGATTGTTATACTCATATTTAAGAATGAGAAATTTTGACACATTAGGATAACATACTTGAATTTGATACAAGATTAGTAGATATATGTTGGTCATTTTAATTTTGTTCGTTTTGTATTAGATTGTAGTTATAATTTTTTATTTTTGTTTGTGTTTGTGTTCGTGTTGTAATTTGTTTTCTTTAAAGAAAATAACCAATATTTTTTTTATTTTAAATATTGTATATGATATCAACTTTACATAAAGGTAATTTTGTAATAAAAAATGATTAAAATTGGTGAAATAGTATGATATGGTAACAGCACATGCAAGTATCTCAAGCTGCGAAAAGAAACTTCAAAAAAATCAACAAAAAAATCAAGAAAATCATGTGATATGGCATCCCATATAATTTTCCTAAAATTGACATGTAAATTATGTTGCTTTATTGAGTTAATAGTTGGCAATGCAATTTATTTCTTTTGGCACCCACAATTTAAAAAATGAATTTTCCAGACCGCGACTCAAATGTCACCTCACCTTTTGTAGTTTGTAAACTGTAATTTGTCCCCAAAGGAAAAACGAAAAAGGAAGGAAAAAAACGAAAAAGGAAAGTCTCACCATTTTTGGGTTAAGTTATAAGTATGAGATTGTTTGATTTAATTTGAGACACTGCTGGCATGGCGTGCAATAGTAGAAGGCCAGAAGAGAAGGGTGAGGAATTATGTTAAGCAAGAGGCTGTGGTGGTGGTGGGTGGGCTCCACTTTTTCAACATCTCGTTTCAACTTTCACTTATATTGAAACCCACCACCGCCCCGTTTTGATGTTATCCACACCACACCAGAGATTTTGCTCCAATAAAGCGGTGGAGAGAGACAACCTGGACCCGCAATTTCCTCTCTAATAATCCCTGTTCATCTTTGACCTTTGACTCCCCACTACGTACCATACTAATACTAAACCACACAATTCAAACCTTATTAATCCACATCCCTCTTTTCTGCTTATGTCCTTATATTTCTCTCATAATTCCTATTCTTTGCTACATATATCCCTATATTCTCTTTCTTGCTAGACTATGCAAGTTTCACTTCATCTGCGCCCTTGCCAGTTGCTTCTGTCGTCAGCCATTTAGAATAAGAACTTACAATAATTGCGTGAACTTTATTATTATATAATATTTCCAATTAGATTCTTACAATTGATTCAATACCTTTAATTAGTAATTTTTTAATGAAAGAATCAATTTTAGAGTTAACATAAGTTAAAATTTAATTCAAACAAAATAAATCATCATACATTGAAGGGAAATAAGGAGACATTAAGTGAAGAATAAGTTGGATACTATAGCTTATGATTAAGTTAGTAATGTTTGATTTTCTCGAATATATATAATTATAAAAAAAGAGTGTGTAATAAGATATAAATTTAAATACTTTGCAATTATAATCTTAAGAGCGTAAAGTTATACCCAAAGTATTATATTTGATAGACAATGACTATTTGGTGTTTTGGGTGACACCTAATGAGGCTAATACCTTTGTGAAAGGAGATCTTGAGTTTAAAATTCATGGACAAAAATTTTTGATAAAAAAAAAGTTCAAAACTCAAATATTAGTATTATATTTGATAGAGGAGTGAATTGTGAGATTTTGGGGGCTATATATGGATTATGATAAGAAGAGGGCCAGGAATGCAAAGTCCAGAGATCCCCCATCCATAATGAATGAATGATGCTCATTTTGCTGAATGAAGTTCACGTTAACCAATCCAATGATGTAAACAGGAGTAAGATTTTAATGAGCTTGGCAGGCTGATGAGTAGGAGTGTAGAGAGAGAGAGAGAGAATGGGGGTGGGGTGGGACCCAGCTAGGCAGTCGCACATTTCAGTTTGACCAAACCCCAAACCAATCCCATCCCCATTCCAGATAGTCGTAACCAGCCAGTAACCTACTCGGGTTAGGTTTTAAGTTAAAAATGCCTATGCTATGCCACCACACAACACACCAAACCACACGTGTGGACAAATGAGTCAGATGACTGAGAGGGCAGAGCCAGTCCAGTCCCCTTTTAGCCTGTTGGGTATGTTCCTGTGTTTGTCTTCCTTCCACTTGGTCTATAATATAAACCACCCTAGCAAAGCGTAAGTAACCAACCCAAAAAAACAGAATTTGCAGAGCCCCAGCCTCTGCCCCTCAGATTTAGTAACACCGCCCCACCACCACACCCACACTCACACAAACAGAGAGAGCATGCCTGGGAGTTTACAGCCGTTGGATTTGGTGGGCGTGCAGATTCCCTACCACTTCAGGTGTCCGATCTCCTTAGAGCTCATGCGCGACCCCGTTACGGTCAGCACGGGGCAGACCTACGACCGTCCCAGCATCGAGTCCTGGCTTGCCACCGGCAATACCACGTGTCCCGTCACGCGGGCCCCACTCCCCGACTTCACCCTCATCCCCAACCACACCCTCCGCCGTCTCATCCAGGAATGGTGCGTCGCCAACCGCTCCTTCGGAGTTGAGCGTATCCCCACTCCCAAGCAGCCCGCCGACCCCAACTTGGTCCGGACCCTCCTCTCCCAATCCGGCTCGCTTTCCAACCCGTACCCGACCCGACTTTCCGCCCTCCGCCGCTTACGTGGTCTCGCTCGCGACCTCGACAAGAACCGCTCCATCATCCTCTCCCACCACAACGCGCGAGAAATTTTAATCCGCGTTTTGTTCTCCGACACCGGTTCGGAATCGTCCGAGTTGACTCACGAGGCGCTCGCGCTTCTGGTTATGTTCCCGCTCTCCGAGTCCGACTGCGTTTCGGTCGCGTCGGACCCGGACCGGGTGGCCTACCTCGCTCACCTGATTCTCCACTCCTCGATGGAGGTCCGAGTCAACTCGGCCGCGCTCGTCGAAATTGTTCTGGCCGGGTCGCGGAGCTCCGAGCTCCGAGCTCAGATCAGCAATGTCGACGAAATCCATCAGGGAGTGATCGAAATCCTCCGAAACCCATTCTCCTACCCGCGGGCCATGAAAGTCGGAATCAGGGCCTTGTTTGCTTTGTGCCTGGTGAAGCAGACTCGGCACAAAGCCGTCGTCGCCGGAGCTCCGGCAATTCTGATTGACACGCTGGCGGACTTCGAGAAATGCGACTCGGAGCGAGCTCTGGCGACGATCGAGCTCCTCTGCCGAGTACCCGCCGGGTGCGCGGCGTTTGCAGCGCACGCGCTGACGGTGCCGCTGCTTGTGAAGACGATACTGAAGATCTCGGACCGCGCGACGGAGTACGCGGCGGGGGCGCTGCTTTCACTATGCTCGGCATCGGAGGCGAGCCAAAACGACGCCGTGGCAGCCGGAGTGTTGACGCAGCTGCTTCTGCTGGTGCAGAGTGATTGTACGGAACGGGCGAAGCGGAAGGCCCAGCTGCTGCTGAAGCTTCTTCGGGACTCGTGGCCCGAAGATTCTTTCGGAGGAAATTCGGATGATTTTGTTTGCAGTGATGTCGTAGGACCGTTTTGAGTTCCATTCTTCTTCTTCTTCGACTCAATTTTTATTTTTCAGATTTGTAGTGTTAAAAAAAAAAAAAAAGGGAAATTGGAATTGAGGTTGTAGATTAATTGGTGTATAAAGAAATGTAATTTTTTGTGTATCGCTGTATGTAAAATTTTTTTTGTTTAGAAGATTTAAGAAAAGTAGCAAAAAGCTGATTAACAGATAGTCTGTGTTGTTGTCGAACTTGGATTTGTTTGTTAATTGATAAACTAATTAAAATGGTGTTTGAGTAATTGAGTTGGTTGTGGAATTCGTATGGCTATTGGTGAAAATGGAGTGACTCCACTTATACATATCTACTACTATTAAAGGTGAAAATCTATATGCTACAAGAAATGTTTGATTTATCTTTAAAATCAAGAATGTATCTATATGTCATATAATATTTTTATTTTTCTACTTTCTCCGTAACCGTTTATTTTTATGTGATTCAAAATAATTTTGGATTACAAAATTTGATTTGGTGGAAGACCTTACCCTTACCATATGTCATTCATCACCCAACTTGTCATCGACTCATTTGAATAATTTGGTGGCACATCTAATCATGTGTGATTGTGATTTTACAATCTTTGACTGGGATTTATGTTTTTTGAGTTTTAAAATGGGCTAGTTTGGTCTCTTTGGGTTTTCAAATATTGGAAATTCAATGACACTGCTACACTAGCACCCAAGCCCATGCATACAAGCCCAATTAATAATCAAAATGAGATTAGGTTACGTTAGGTTAGGTTTCTGTTTGGTTTGACTGTGGAGTCTAGATTGCCTAAAATAGGTACTGGCCCCACACATGCATGCTAAAGGTGTACACAAATATTATGGCAAGTTAACAATGTCGGATTCCAACACAAATTTTCCTCTAAATTGCTTCAAAACTTGCAATGATATATAATCACAAATTCAGATACTTTATTTGTTTTTACTTAACTTGCAATACTATATGCTAAGAAAATTGAATCATAATCTTTAAATGGGTAATATATGATTAGATGAAAGTAGAAAAAAATGACAACATTAGAGACTGTAAATCAAAATGATCATATATATGTGTAGCTTGAAAATATAGAAGATATATTTATGATGGTCACTATCACATGTTGGTGGAATAAAAGCATGGGAATGGAATCACATGGGTTGGTTCTTATTCTTTGTGCGTGATGGGTACTAGTGCTCACATGCCAACCCAAACTTGGTTTGCTACTCTTTTTGTCACAAACAACATATATATGTGAAATCAATTTGTACCCACCCAGCACTTGGGTCCCAACTATTAATGTCTCCTCTAACTTTGTCAATATATATGAGACTCCTCTCTACCTTTCGATTTTTCAACACTCAGCTTGTAGAATGTGGTTGTTAATTTCCACCTTAGTTTTAAGGGTAAATTTAATTAATTAGGAGTTGTTGAGTTGAGGCATGTTATGTTTTGTCGAATTATCAAATCTAAAATGAAAATATAATCACATCAAATGTTGGAAGTAGAATTTGTAAACGACAAGGCCCATTGGCGTAATGTTGACACCCATTTATGGGCCATATACTATATATCTCAATTGATTGGGCAATATATATCGATCCAACTCAGACCCAGTAGAGAATTTTAAATAATACAAAGTTTCAAACCAATGAAATCTGAACCATGAAAGAAAAGCTACACAAGTGTGTTTGTTTGCATGTTGTCATGCACCTACCTTTCTTCTAGTAAATATTTGGGAAAGTCCTGATTATAATTGTTTTTTCTTTACTTACTTTTACTCAATTTATAATATTAATCGTATATTATAAATTTAAGACTGTTAAGAAAAAATAAAATGAAAATTTATGACATTTTTTTGGGTATGTGTTGCATTTATGCATTCATAACTGTTTATATTTGTAATACATGGATATGATTGAAACAAGTAAAAATAGTTATAGTAGAGAATTCAATTTAATGTCTCACTATACTCACCTTAAAAAAATTTTTTTCCATAAAATTCCCATTTTACCCCCTCATCTTTTTCTTCTCTCTTTTAGTTTCTCCCTCTCCCGCCCAACTCCCTGTCGTCACTGGTGAGTGGTGATTAGAGCTGTAAATGAATTATATATGCAACGTGGGTTAGTTGAAACCTATCTGATCTGATAAGAAAATTAATTTGATCTGTTTTGATTCGATAATCCGATGGATTCTTAATAACTATATATATAGAGCAACCTCCCTCTACTTCCCTCTGTCCTTAAACTTTCATCTCCAAAACATATATAGAGCAACCTTCTGAAGCAACTTAATGTGATCAGTGGTCAGCCTGGTCATGAAATTGTTGAAGAGATTCCACATCCATAGAGAGAGAGAGAGAGAGAGAGAATACAGAAAAGGTCTATCACACTGAAGTTTGAATAGTACAGGTACTAGCTTGTAAACTTTAAAGAGAAAAGGCAAAGGCAAATGAACGAACCTACACATACATAATGCTAGCAAGCTAGCTACAGCAGGTCTACTCTCATAGAAAACTTAAACTACCAAGTACAATGGCTAGCTTTCAGAAACCATGTTTGGGTATCGAGCGAGTTTCGTCTGCATGGTACTGATCAAGAAATAAAATACAATATCTCCCCTACAGCATGCGTGTATATATCTGCCACATTATATCTCTGTACAAAATGATTGGGAGCTCCATTTGCCTGATAAATAAAGTTAATTTGCAATGAAAAAGAAGTACTACATAGTTTTATGCAAATCGACTTTCTTTGAAGAACAGTAATTATGTAAAAACAACACATTTGTTATTACATAATTTGTTTTTATATAAGCAAGAATGTTCTTAACAAACACATTAATTCAAATATGGAATGGTATTCAATTAATGTTATAAATATTCCTATCTATACATTTATATATGTAATAAAAACTACTAACGTCTAGTAAGACTCTTAATAGGGATTGACGACTAACACCACGACCAACACATATATATGTATACTATTCCTTTCTCTTTCACTAGCAGTTAAAACTAAAATTTGTTTTAATGATATATTAATCATGTATATGTAATTAATAGAAAGTTTTGGACGTGCACGCGTCACGTGTGTGTTGAGAATCTAGTACTTAACGAAAGCAACCAATTTGGGATCGACTAACCCTAATTTGCTAGCCACCTTGGGAGCGTCTATCTTTACAGTGGTAATTCAAAAGCACTTTGGCTGAACCCAAACCATGCAACATTTTCCAGCAATATGCATTTCTAAGAACATGTAGATCAATTTTGAATATTGGCTATAGCCTTTTAGACTAACACAAAAGTTCAATTATAATGACTAATTAATGAGATAGATAATTAACCAAAACTCAAAACTTACACGCGCTTGAATCATGTACATACTGCGATTGCAATTTGAGGAGATATGAGCAGATACCACCGAAATGTTATTGTTCTCCAAGATGTAGCAAATGCCGGTAAAGATGCCAGGCTTCTTTGGGGTACACACATTAATCTGTGCTTCGTCGCCGCAGATGTTCAAGACCACATTGGCCGAAGTCCATGTTTCGAAGATTATTGGACCATAATGCGGGGTTGAGATTGAATTAGAAGCAATATTGTTTTCAGGAGTGGCCAAGTAACTGGAAGACACCATAGCAGCTAAGAATGCCTCTCTTGAGTCTTCACAGGCAACGTTTTGTGGGTTAACTATTGATGATGGGTTGTAATTGATTGTAGCACTGCTACTTGAGGCACCTTGGAGCCTGTCCAGCTTTTGTTTCTGTAGGTTATGGAGAGTCTGTTCCAAGGTTTTAATGGTGTTGATTGCCTCATCAACGACGGTGGATTTGTCAGCCTGTAATTAAGTACATATATATATATATATATATATATATATATAGATCAATCAATTAGAATACATATATTGTTGTTCAAATCATATGAAGTTAGATTTGTGCATGATTGATCACAACATCATGTCTTAAAACTCTTGTTATTCTTAATTAGGATATGGGTTATATATCCACTTGCTAAACTCCATCTTTGGTGAGATCTTGGCATCTAATTAAAGATATGCGGCATTACTAATTATCACATTACAAACCCTTTTTAGAGAAACCCATTTCTATATAAATTGTCATGAAAATGTCAAACACATAGTTGAAGTAATTAAATTGTTTTATCTTTCATACCCACAAAATCATAAATCAAAACATGTACTTACCATTATCGTCAAAAGCTTTACATAAAAAGGGCAAAAATGGAGGAAAAAGGAAAGCTTTTCTCATTAACTGCGCATTATATGCAAAAAGGCTATCATGGCTTGATTTACCTCAAAGAAAAAAGGAAACACAAATGGAGAGAGGGCTTGTCTCTTTTTTATGAAGACCAAAAGTTTTTCTTCTAGAGAGACTAGAGAGATCAGAAAGAGAGGGGTGAGAGAGATCGAGAGAGAGAGGAGAGAGAAAGACGTCAGAGAGTTATAGAGAAAGAGAGATGATAATGATAGAGAAGAGAGAGAGATAGTGACAGAGAAAGTAAGAGAGATAGTGATAGAGAAAGAAAGAGAGAGACATGCAAATGCAAAAGGAGTACCTTAGCAGGGAGTTGAGGAAGCAAAGCATGAAGGCTAGCAAACATGTTCCTCATCTTCTTCCTCCTTTCTCTCTCAGTCCATATATGCATCTCATGATCATCAGATTCACCACCACCCAATTTCCCTTCTCTTCCCAACTGATCATCAGTACTGACCCTATCCTTGCTTGTAACGCCTGCAGCTGAAGCTCTCCGCTTCTTACCCTTCACTCCCTGCACCTCATCTTGATCTGTTCCCATCATCACTGTCTCCACCTGCTGAAGCTGTTGTTCCTCCCTAAATTGATTACCCTTAAAACCACCAACACCACCACCTGAGTTTTCAGAATTTGACAATTTTGCCCATGTTTGGTTCTCCCACAAAAGATCCTCACACCCTCTTCCTACTCCGTCAGACATACCTACCTAGCTACAGACAGACAGAGATATAGATCGAGAAAGAGTGTTTAGAGAGAGTTTAGAGAGAGTGGGTATAAAGGAGAGGAGAGGAGGGAGAAGGGGTGCAGAGGCGTTTAAAAAGGTGGCAAAGGTTAAGGGGTGGATAGGTGTGTGTGAGAAAGATAGAGAGAGAGATGATTTTTGGCTGGATTTTTGGCTGGCAAAGAAAGAGCCCAAAATATAATCATAAGACTGTGCCGTTACTAGGCTTCAAAACAAAAACGGATGGCCCTTTGCTAGTTTGCTACGACCCCACTCAAACTCCACTTTGGCCAAATACACCATATATTTATATAATTAAAATACCTATTTGCCCCATTTCTTCTCAAATTACAATGCTATTGAGCCTCATTTGGAGAAACCATGTTGAGGCATTAATACCCAATTCTATTATTTTCTTTTAGATAACTTTTTTGATAGAGATTTGGAAATTTTTAATACTATTTTAGGTGTGAAATTGGAGCAGATTAAGTTCGTGAAACAGTTGTATTTATTCTGACAGAAAGTATAATAGAACTAACGGTTTTACTACATCATTAACATGCACCACATGGGAGTAGGTGTCATGAATAATGATTACGCATCGTTTCATTATTGACACGTATAATACAACCGTTCTGGCCAAGGCTTTTTCTATTCGATCTCGAAAACGACATAATTAAGAAGAGAAAACTATAAATACTTGTACCTTGACAGCAACAGTACTACTTGTTTTGCTTGGCTTAACACTTAATGTAGTTATCTCCACTAGGTTATTTACTAATTAGTTAACTCAAGTCGTGAGTAACTTCAATATTGTAAAATGTATCAATGAAGTTTTAGTTTTGATGCCAAGCTTAAGAAACTCAACTACCTGACCCACCACATCAAATTTTCTGTTTCCTTTGTCAAAAAGCGCGTACTTTAAGTCCTCAAGCTAGGTGATTAAACGTACATAGATGAACTTTGTTTAATGTATTTTTTTATTTTATTTTTCTTGTAATTATCTGTCTAATTAATCAATCTGAAAAATGAGGTGAGCGTTATAAATTTATGTCATGATTGACTGTCTCAGATACTCATTTATTACTAGTTTAATGAGTCAAAAACCGATTGCATTGGACATTTTGAATGGTAGAAGTTTAATTAAATTTTCATGAGAAAATCTCTGTACTTGGAGTAATTAATTAGTAAGAGGTCTGTTAGAGAATTAAACTCTATTATATATTTATGCATATAAGCAAATAAGGTAAATGAATCTACGCTAATTTAAAACAATCCAGTCTGATTATGGTCCAAGATATGTTTTGGTTTTTGAATATATATATATAACAGATGTAATACAATTAAACCTAACAAAATGGTTTGTTTAAAAAAAAAGAAAAAGAAATTAAAACCTAAAAAAAATGGTTAAAAAGGGGTGGTGTGAATTTTTAAGTAGGATTAATGGCAACCAACAAATTAATTAGGTCAAAACTATTAAACCTAACAAAATGGTTTGTTTAAAAAAAAAAGTAAAAGAAATTAAAACCTAAAAAAATGGTTAAAAAGGGGTGGTGTGAATTTTTAAGTAGGATTAATATAGGCATTGTTTGCAGGAACCCCCATTAATGGCAACCAACAAATTAATTAGGTCAAAACTTTATGTTTCTTTTTGGTTCTTTTGATTAATGCCTACTTACCAGAAGGTCCAGAACACACACTCACACAGATACAGTACGTATAGAGTCCTCTTATTTATGTGCGAGGTTTTGGAATTATGCGCATAATTAAGGGGTACTGATCCCGACACACATAAGCCATGTATAGCTGTTGTATATGTTGCATGCATATGTACATATGGACATGCATGCAACAGAGAGCTGGAAGCAGATCTTAATAATGATGATCCATCTATGTAAGACTAATCCCATGCTAATCAACAAAACTGTACGTGTCATTCTGAATAGTTTGAAATTTTGGGCCAAACTCATCTTCTTTCTTTAGCCAAAAAGAAACAACCCATGCCCAAGTACTGCTAAGAGAACATTTCAAATAAAAACTTCATCCAACTGTCGACTGTGGAACGTACTTTAATTAATTTAAAACCATTATAAGGGACCATGAAAATTCGACACACATATTATCTCATACAAACAAAAGCTTTGGCAGTTATTCAGTACGGAGCAAATAATAAAATAGATTCGTAAGACCTTTTAATATAATTAATTGTTATTTTACCGGTCCACAATTAAAGTTTAGGAATTTTGGTATCCTGATTTAGATGATAATGCCATTTTGGTTGCTTTATGTGTTTGTATTGTATCTTTATTTTAATTTCGGTCTAAGTTTTTTTTTTGTCTAATTTTTTTTTTATGCAATACAAATTAAATAACTTTCTTTTTTAGATTTGAGATTCGTTGAGTTTTGCTATACCATTTGTTGCAAGATCAATATATAGTGAAAAAAAAAAAAAACAAAGTATTTTAGTGTGAAAGTACTATTAAAGGGGGCCCATTTTTAACTTCCGCACAAGCACACGAAATCCTTGGGAGGGACGGCCCTCATTTTGGGTCTTTTTTTTTTTCTATTGCGGTTGTGGGTTGTGTTTAGGTGTGTAGAAAGATTTTTTTATATATTTTTAATTATTTTAATTTTAAGAAATAATATGAGTTAAAATTTCAAAAAGTCTATTTTTTTGACCTTACCCTAAAAAATTGAATTGAAGTATCAATCTAAGTTTCTAAATTGTATTTTTCTCTACACTATTGGAGTGGTTCTAAATTTAAATTCCATCTCTTCAAATAATTACCTCCTCTTAAAAAATTAAAGCGCATCAATTAAAATGCAAACTAAATCTTTGTACTCTTTGATTTAAGTTTTGGAGACCTAGGAATGAGAAATCAATTCCATTCCATTGTTTGGTAAGTACATGGAAGGGAAATCATTTCATGGCCCAAGAGAAATGATTTTCCTTATTGAGGGGAAAATGAAACCTTTGCTGGAGCTTGGGTTTTGGTTTCTCCCCTCTTAGGAAAGCATTTATTACTTTTTCTATTTACTAAATTAACCCTACAATTTTTAAAATAAATTAAAATAAATATTGCTTGTGTTTAATTAATAAGGGTATAATTGAAAAATTAGATTAATTTTATTTCCTTTTCCTACACAAACCAAACAAGAGAATGGAAATAAAAAGGGAATTATTGGTTTATTTTCCTAACATTACCAAACGGGAGAATGTAATCTTACATTCTTTTACCCTTGGAAAAGGCATAGGAATTGGAAATCAATTCCGGGAACCAAACGGGCCCAAATTGTTAAACCAGTATATCCAAGCTAATAGCATCCTAAAAAAAAAAAAAACTTAATAACATTCTTGACATTATCTCTATTAAAAACTTACAAACTGCTTTCACTTGCTCATAGTTTCTATTTTTCATTTAAATGTAGGCAATCATCTCCACACACGTAAAATATGTAGCTGTAGTATGTGTACATATATGTACATGCATGCAACGCACGTAGTTGGTAGCTTCTTTGATATATTATGACGATGGTGATAAAGATAATGATCGAGAAGGAAAAATTTGACGCGTAATCATATTTAAGCTGTAGAAGACTACTTGGCCAGCCATCCTTTCATGGCAGTTATTCATTAATTATGAATTTAAGCATATTCCTATTCATTAATTTGATTTTTGAATTTTTTTCAGTTTTTTATTTATTAATCAACTATTGTCCTTGAAATTTGAAATCATGATTTACTTCGGCAAAGAAAAACAGAGTGCTATATGTTGCATTAAATTATATGCCTATATACACTCGAACATTTAGATTTGACTAACTAATTATGCGAAACACTACCAAAAAAAATGTCAATTGCAATACTTTCAACCAAATTCAGGAGTCCAAAATTTTCTTGATGGAAAAATGGGATAGAAAGATTCCATCGAAATAAATTTGGTCCATGAGTAACTGCCCATTCTACCTCTTCTCCGTTCTTGATAGACCATCTTTGTCTACAGTCCAAAAACCGATGCTTACCAAGACTTTCAGAACCGACCACCCACAGAAGTGAGTTCAAGTCCAACGACTGAATTTGGCCTTATTCGGATGTTGCTGGGTCCAATACCCTTGGTAACTCTGCTCAGGCCATCACTATTTCTTCACTTGGGACAAAAAAGAGAGCAGAAATTCAATAACCTTTTAATTCTAGGACAAGAAGATGGAAAGGAATCTTCTAAGCTCTCAACCCAATGAATTTCAGGTACAAAATGATAAAACCCATGGCTGACAAGCTGTTGTAAAGAATCTACTTAAAGCTCCCAATCCAATGAATTTCATCTAGAACTGATAAAATCCACATTTGAAACTCAACTTCAACAAATGAGATTGGATGACAATTTGAATTGAAGAAAACAAATAAAGGGGGTTAAAAGACTGATGTAGGGACAATTCATAGGATCATGCTTTGAACTACAGAAAAATATATGCATATCACAAATTAACAAGTATAGCTGAAACGGTCGATAATGCAAAACCATACAAAGGGCTTCATAATGTCAGAAATATTATTTCAATATCATTCATTATTGTCATAGTGATTAAAAAGTATCCTTAATTTGCTAACTGGTAAACAAATAATCCATTTATGATCAATGCAGCCAAGTTTCTTCTTTTTTTTATTTTTTCTAATGACTACTGCTCTTTCCCTCTTTTCATGAAACCATGTAGTTCATGCACAAATTTAGCTATCTTCTGACGAAATGGGAGGACTTTAGATTCTCCACCCAACTTCTGAGTTTAGTGATACAGTAGCAAGACAATTAAATTGCAGGCTTGGACATCAATGCTTTCCCTTTCATGTCAGCAGGGCTGTTGTTTTACAAATCGGGCACAGATTCTTCTGCAGTAGCCACTGTTTGATGCAGTTGGTATGGAAGTCATGCCCACAATCTAGAGTGCCAATATCACTCCCATCAGCATATTCCTCCTGCCAAAATATATGTGTTCAAACAAGGTAAACAAGAACAAGTCAAACAGCTGCATGAAACACTTGAAAGCAGCTAGCTATGTGTTCTTGTTGGGACAGACATAGCTCATACCTGACAAATACAGCATGGTTCCATATCTACTGGGGATTCTGTTGTAATAGAGAGGCATTTCCGCTGTTTCATGAACTTTGAAATGGTCTCCTCACTGAGTCCAGTGCTAACGTCTCCTATGCGTTCCTCCAGTGCCAACAGTTCCTATTATCCAAACTTATAGTTATGGGAAATTTTTTTGAAGAAAAAGCCTAAGGGAAAATACTTGCCCCCATTTTACCTCATAAGACATGTTATCAACATCAAGGCGCATGTCTCTGTGCCTGTCATGCATCTCGGCCATGCCATGATATATGAATGGGTCAAAGAGCATATAGTCCTGGCATCACCATATGAAGCGCAATTGTCAAATATATATTATCTGTTGTTTATAACAATAAGCAAAGCGTTCCTTTCCCTTTGATCAACAAAGCAATTTGAGTAAACCCCAATTACATGCTAACTGAAAAGAATCCTCACGCATGTACCTCCCCATAAACACACACCTCTGCTTGCAGCTTAATTATGCTATTGCTCTCGCACACCTTAGAGGGGTTCCAGTTGTTATTTTCACAAACTATTTTGTCCCAACCTTATAATCTTTATCCACATACTATTTTGTCCCACCCCATCAAATTAGAATCCATGTTATGAAAATTAAAGATATCCAGATATTTTATGTCCATACTCGAGAAAAATCCTATATAAATGCCCATGCACAAAAACATTGTCCAATGTACCACAGAAAAAAAGGGTAGCCATTGAGCAGTGGAATAGCCATACCTCTGCTATTATTTTTTGATAGGCTATACTTCTGCGATTGTAACAATAGCATACCAGAACTATTGCCAAGGAAAAACCTAATCCTCTTTGTATGATATTAGAAATTTGTTAGCACACCATTTCCTGTACTAAATTCATTTCTGACAGATTTTCGTTTCTCAGCAAGTACACATTATTCAAGGCTTTCAAGCTGATATGTATACATGGTGGCAGTGAAAAATAGATTAAACATTGTCCGAGATATGATCATGATAAAGTATGGCTCTGAAAAAGTCAGCTGGAAGATGTTTCCACCGCTTTAATCCACAAGTTAGAAGCAGATGTAATGCAATAGACCTCAACAAATTGAAGGGTAGGAGCTACTAAGTTTTGCATACAATTCTGAAGAGCTAAATTTCATCAACACAAACAAAGCTAAACGCCTTGTGCTGTACCTGCTCAAATGTACTTATGGAGAATGAAAAGTCCAACCTTAAATCAATCATAATAAAATACGGTAAAAGCCTGTATCCAAACGCATGTTTAGGAGTGCTTTTGTGTGAAGCATTTTTACTAGTAGATTTTGTTAGAAGCAATTTTTTTTATCAAAAACCCAAGTGCTTCACATCTTAATTTGGAAATGCTTCCCATTGCTTCTCCAGGAAGCACTAAAAATGCTCTCTAACCCCAACAAGAACTTTTGTCTATTTGAACCAAATACTAACAGAAGTGCTCTTGGTAATCAAGAAGCGCAAACACACTCCTAACATTCTACCTCCATATTTTTAAACTTGACAACAGAAAATGACTATCAGCATAATCCAGCTAACAAAACTACCTTTGCAGTTGCAATAAAACATATAAAAGTCCTAGTGATATAAACAGAAATTAATGTAGAGGTCAATATCAAACCTCGACTCGTAAGTTCTCACCCCTACGCATGGCATTCAAAACTTGACGAATCTGGTACATGGAGAAAATTATTATTGTTAGTTCCAAGAGGGAATGTCTTTTTATATATAAGAACAATACTTGAAAGCATTAACGTCATCATCTCTCGGGTCAGAGGCATGATTGGTTCAATAGCATGCAAAGTACTGCCATCCAACCCCATACCAACCATAGAACTGATCCGTAACATGCAAAATTATATTAAATACAGATATAAGAATGATCCCAACACTAACGATTAGATTAATTGTCATAGTGAGAGATCAAAGATAAATGTGCTGTACTTTCATGTTCCTGTATCATTAACAGCCACCATTTAGTAGCCACTCAGTGCAATACTTATTCACTCAAGGAGATTCACCTGACTCTAAGGATAATATAAAAAAGAAAAATGACAACTTTCACAGAAGAAGTATCTCATTTAGAAAACACAAATCCAAAACTGAAACATTTTAAAGGTGATATTAAGAGTCTGTTAACTGGATATCAAAATGTCAACAGGAAATCCAATTCAAATTTAACTCCATAAATGTCATACCAGGTTAGAGAGTCCAAAAAATATTTGTGAAAAGAGAGTAAACTTGAAGAGGATTTAAAAGAAAAATAGAAAACAAACCTCAGATATTAGTCGGCGCCTCCCTTCAATGTCAGCTGCTAATGCCCGCAGTGAATGTGGCATATTAAGGACATCATCACCTTGTCTTTCCACCAAGAATGCTGCCCTAGAATATGGTTGATGACGGCCCTGGTTATTAGATCCAGAAGAATTTCCTGAATCCTGTGAGGAAGCAGAAGCTCCTGAAGGTGATGGATTAAAATGACTATGACTTCCAGGTTGAGAATCAATAGACGGAAACAAAGACCAAGGTGGAAACTCTGATAGTCTTTGATGATTCAGCGTTGGAGGGTTGTTGAGAGGGATCCATGCAGGATTGGGCGAAGAATGAATGCTGGAACTGGACCCAATCCTTGTAGAGGAAGGAACACCTACAGAAGTGCTTATGTTTCCAGGGGCCAAACTCCAACCTGTTATATCCTGTGATGAATTTCTCATATCCGTAGCAGTTACAAACATGGGATGCTCCACATTGTTTCTTGGAAAGCTTCTTATGTTTGCTTCTTCTCTTAACTCGGCACCTCTTTCTCTAGACGTAAGAGAACTTGATAAGCTGCCCACTCTTGAACTGGAAGCACCATTCCAAGGAAAAGGAATCATGTTTCCTGACAAACCATTAATATGCATAGCAGGACACTGGCTTTGAGGACTACCAGAATTTGTTGCAGCTGCTGTTGTCGATCTCCCCGCTGATGATAAATTTGATGTTGCAGACTCTTGTTGAGGCACCATACTAAACCCCCTAGCATATTGTCTTAGTGAGATTTCTGCATGTCCTGTAACACCTAATGAAGGAAAGGTATCAGATGCTCCCATTCCCAGACCAACTCTGCTTCTTAAGTTCTGCTGTTCTGAAGACCTACCATTAGGAGAGTCACGCAAGGGTGTGGATAAACTTAAACTACTAGAAGGATTGTAACAAGCAGGACTGGTATTCCATGGAGCATTTTCAGCTTGTGGAAAGGAACTAGAGCTTCCACCAGGATAAGACTGCCCAGAAGTACCCTCAAGAGCCTTTCGCTTGCAGGATAAACCCCAATTGCCAAAAGAAGAGCCTGTGTTACCATCATTTTCCCCCACCGCATAATCAGAGCTTCCAGATGAAGTCCCAATGATATCAGGTGAAGATGTGTGCGCAGTTGACTTGTAGAGATTAGGGATTGTATGAGCTTCCATACCATGCCCACAATTACCACTAGTTCCCACATACCCTGCATTTAGATTTACATTTTGAGGGATATAATTAGAGCTAGAACCTTGTGAAAGGGACGGCCCACCTTGAATCTGATTGCCACTGAGACCAATAATAGCTCTCCCAGGAAAAAGGATATTTGGTTCAATTCGTCTTTCTTCTGACCTTTCACTAATCACGGGACAAGCACTATATGAAGATGGCCACCCATGTTCCATTTTCATCTCATCGTCATTGACCGGGCTTTGCAGATTCGATCTAGAGCTGGGTTCACCTGGACCAGTAAAGCTCTGAGTGTCATGACTAGAAGCATTTAAGCATGTCATCTCATCAGAAGATACCATATAACTTGACAACCGGGTTTCTACAGGATTTAGCATATTATTCAAAGAAGTCTGCTGACTCATACCAGTGCTGTTGGAAACAGATCCAAGCCCAACATCTGTGATTTCTGGAAAAGCATCAATGCTACTCCCTTGACCTTGCATTATGGTCAATGAATTCCACCAAATAAACTTGATAAAGTGCAGAAGACACTATATGGTCTTCACAGGTGTTTCACTTCTCCAACACACCTGGAGCAAGCACATAGCAGCATAAAGAATATATATATCAGATATGTAATGAGTGCACAATTCTAGAAATCTGTACGAATTCAGATATGAATAACAAAGCAAGATAAACAAAAAGGCCGCGAGGGGGGGGTGGGGGAAGGGAGAGAGAGAGAGAGAGAGGAGAAAGTTCATTTTGAATTCTTGCAACATGGGCTCTCACCCAAATGGTGTATCTCATTTCCCTTCCTACACGCGAATGGCATATCTATTCAACTCTTCCCAACTACTCATATTATGTCCATATGTATCAAATTATGTAAATCACAGTTATTGACTTCTGTCTTGGCTCTGTTTGCAATGAAAACTTGCTGTAAGTTAACTTGCAAACATTTCTGCACCCAAATCTAAGTGGTGCACACAACATAAAGAGCAATGGTCTCCACTACACACAGCCACTGATTTGCCAGTAATTCTAGGGGGTTTGCATATACCCAACAGAATGTTGCCAAAACACCATGAAGAAATAATATGAGAAGCAATTTGCTAGCCCAAATGAGATACCGAATTATCAAGAATGCATGGGCATTGATATCAAGTGCACTAACTTTCTAGCTTTCAATCAAATGCTTATAGTCCAACCTTCTACAAGAAAAGAAAAGAGAAGAAAAACTCAAAATATTAATCAAGCAACAATACAAGCAGGACTAAACATCCGCATTACTGATACACAACCTCCAACTCATGATATGCCTATGCAAGTAATTGATAAGCTCATTAAAACCAATAACAAAAATGAAAATGAGAAACTTTGGAAAAATCGTCCAAGCCATTTCTTGAACTGGTTTAGTTTCTAAAATACCCAAGACAGGATCTTTTTTTACCAAAAACTCAAAAAAAAATTTTCTTTTTTTTATAAAATGAATTGATACCAGAAATGACCCAAACCAGGAAAATAAAACAAAAGGCAAAAAAAAGAAAAAAACCCAGAACGCATAACGGCCAAGTAGTAGGTATACCGTATGGTCCGTATATCATATGAAAAAAAAAATGGATATATAAAATCAAACATATGGCCATTTGGGTCGGTTCCGATCCCTCTAATTCACTCATATTCGCATGAAATGAAAACCATAACAAAATCAGAAAAAAAAAAAAAAAACAAACCTGAACATGGAAAATGAAACAAGGAATGATAGTCAAAACCCAGAGATAATGAATGAGAATGAAGTACCAGGGAGACTGAGGAGGATGATGAGATCACAGGTGAACCGCACCGCAGGGATCAAATTGGGTCGAGAAAGACTCGAAACGTCTCCCCAGTCTCTCTCTGTCTCTCTGTGTGTGTCTGTCTGTGTCAGATTATTTTTTTTCTCTTCTTCCTTCCTACAGTTACTTCATTTATTAAACGATTATTTTACTGCGAAAAGGAGATAAACGGAATACGACAAAGCCACTGAGCTAATGGATGTGTGAGAGAGAGAGCGATTCGACAGAGCCTCACATAAACAACATAATGTAATGTAATGTAAATTAATCATCTCTGAATGAATCTAATATATACAAGACCACAATCTATGTATGTATGTATGACAGTATGAGGAGATGTTTCAGATTTTTGCTGAGGTGGGGTGGGATGTCCACATAGCTTGCATGCACTTCCTGCGGGTCCCACTTCACGTATATTATATGTCTTTTGACATCAATTTAATTATTTTTTGTGTGCTGGAAGTGCCCTGCTCCTTTCTCGCAAGAATGTGGGCACTGCTGAGCTTCCACCCTTCTGTGGCCTCCATGTATCTTGTAAACATTATTTTATTCCTTTTAAATAAGGAAAAAAGCATGGATAAATAAAATTTTCATATAAGAGATGTATTGATTTTATTGTATTTATTTTTCTTTTATCAGGAGGTGACGTGACCAATAATATTTTATTTATTACATTTTTATATCACTTTACGTGTCATCAATTACTGGACATAATATTTTTTTTGAAGTTATTATTATTATTTTTAAATGTACAATATATGAATATGATGTAAAATGATATGAAATTGTAGTAAGTATAATATTACCAGTAACATAACATAATAACATATTATAAGGGAAATAGAACTCACTTTGATTGGGCTTTAATCTGGCCCAAACTCATTAGTGGCTAATTTACAGCCCAACTTGGCCTCAAGTGTGAAAAACCACTTGCCCTTATGGCCCGCATGATGTGGGCCTAAATTCAACCCATAGACTAGGCCCATTTTACCCCTTGTTCATTCTTCCCTAATTCACAGTTGATAATGGTACAAAGCTATAGAGTTGGCAATGGTTATATGGACGATGGAACAATTTTAATGGGGCCTAATTTCTCTTTCTCAATCTCGTCACAGTCTATGTCTACCTCAATATATATGCTCCCATAATTTTCTCATTCTTACTCTCTTTTCATTTTATGTCTACGTCAATATATATGCTCTCATTCTCTCCTATGTAAAAACTAAGGGTGTTCAAAATTCAATTCAACCTACTCAAACCAATCCAATCCAATCAAATTTAATAAAATTGGTTTCGATGACTTTGGCGGATTGGATGGTGGATTTCCATATGAAAATCCAATGAAATCCAATGTAATAGGTCTCATACTTCTTTGGTGTTGTATGCTTGTGAAAATGTATAAATTAATAAGTTATTTAAATCATTTGATGAACTTTGGTTACATTATTTAACAAAACACATTTCTTTAGTATTCCATCTCAATTTCACATATGATTCTATTAAAATATGATAAAATTTTATTTGATGATCAATTTTGTATGTATTAAGTATTTTTTATTTTATTTATTAAAAAACCAATCATCCAATCAAATCCAATCCAATCCAATGCCAATTGGATCGGATTGCATTTGATTCTAATCTTAGAACGTATTGGATTGAATTTACAGTCCAATCAATATCGAGATCGGATGCGAATTTACAAATCGGATTCCAATTGATGAACACCCCTATTGAAAAATCCACATAATTTGGAGTTGGGGATACAATGGGCTAGAGTTGACCCAATTTGTCATTTTCTTTCTTGTCCTCCCCTCTAAATGAGAATCCTATTATTTTAAAAAAAATTTCCTTTCTAGAACCATACAAGTCATGATGTCACTAGAAATATATAATATAGAAAATATCAAATACATTAATATATAGTTGTGCTACATTTTTCTTAAGGACATTGTTTAAAATGGAAATATATAATAACTGTTTTTTTAACCTTACCTCACATCCTCATCAAAGTTTATTTATTTATAATAACCTCACATCAAAGTTGGAATATACCATATGATATGACATGATAAAATTGGAATCTACAACTTTTAATGGTCTTTTAAAACGAAATCAATTATAAATTAAGAAAGTACATCATTCCATACAAAATTTATAAATTAAGTGCAAAAACAAATATATTTTCTCTTAATTCATCCTTTTACCTTACGTAAAAATAAATGGCCCAATTGGCCCAAAAAACAAGCAATGGTCCACAAAACAAGGTGTGCATTAGTTCAAGGCTTCAAGCCGCAGTATAGCTCCTGCCTCTTCAGTAGCCTTTCCATTTCTAATTTGGAAGAAGGCAAAAGGCAAAAGGAAAATATATATATATATATATATATATTAAGAAAAAATGAAGAAAGTCCTTGAAATGCATGATGAATCCATGATCCAAAGAATATTTACAATCTAGCCATCTCATGTTAGGCAAAAAAATTTAAGAATGAAGAATCTATACTTTTAGTATAGAAAATATAAACTCATAAATCATCTACATAATATACAATAGTGTTACAAGGCTTCGAACTCATAAAATTATTCAAAAGAACACAATTTTGTTGTATTATTGAAAATATTGACATGAACAACTAAATAATGTAACAATAGATTTATCTTTCTTGAGAAAGAGAGTTTACGAGAAAAGAGAGGACTCTCGCACACGGGTCAGTAGACCCCTACTACACAGATCAGTGAACCCCCTCCCCAACCTTTATTATGCATTTGTTTCACATTACAGGTCTGCACGAGAGAAGCTCCCTATTAACAATAAAGATATTTTCTATGTGTGTGACAAAATCTTACATCACCAAATAGTTAATGTAATTAGTGATTGGTCGATTTTTAGTCTTAGAACATAATAATACACGCGACTACCCTTTTGAGTGACCACATTAGTGTTAACGAACATTAGAATTTTTTCATGATTTGCACCATTGAAAAAGGCTTGTATTCCGGGTATCGAAGAAAAAAAAAAACAAAAATTACCTATCAGGTTCATATATGAAAATTTGACCCCAAATATGGAGTTTGATTAAAGAATTCTCTCACGTGCCTGAAAAGAAGTTTCCAAAACAGTAAGGTAGCGAAAGTGTATAACCAAGAGTCAAACAGACAGGTGTACCTCTGTATTTCGTCTCCCAGATTCTCAATCCAACCTTCACACGACTCCCGAGAAAATCAAAATCAAAAATCAAATCCCTCATAAAATGGCTGTGGAATCCTCCACACTCGTAGCTTTACTCTCCTCCATCTCCCAACTCATCCTCCTCCTCCTTTTGTCTCCCAACTCCACCAACTCCTCGGATTCCAATTCCTGCGCAAATGTTTTCCCAATCGTCCACCAATTCCTTGCCACCCAAGAAATGGCCACCACCCTCTCCCTCCTCACCCTTTCCCGGAAACGGAAGCGAACCCGTTTCTCGGAACGCGATTCCGAGCCCAATGACCCGGACAAGGACCAAGAACTCGGCGGTGGGGACCGAGTCCAACTGGGTCTGACTCGGAATCCCGACTCGTTCAAGAACTGCTTCAGAATGACCTCCTCAACGTTTGAATGGCTATGTGGTTTGCTCGAGCCGTTACTTGAGTGTCGTGACCCAATTGGGTTACCTCTCAATCTCTCCGCCGAGGTCCGCCTCGGCGTCGGCCTGTTTCGGCTCGCCACCGGTTCCAATTACACCGAAATTTCGAAACAATTCGGGGTCTCGGAGTCCGTGGCAAGGTTTTGTGTCAAGCAACTGTGCCGTGTTCTTTGCACCAATTATCGGTTCTGGATTGAATTTCCCAACCCAACTGAGCTTGAATCTGTATCTGCTGCTTTCGAAAGCTGTACCGGGTTGCCCAACTGTTGTGGTGTGATTGATTGTACGAGGTTTGAGATTGCTAGGAATGATGGGTTTGAAGAAAAAAATGAGAATCTTCAAGAAGAAAGCATTGCTGCCCAAATCATGGTAGATTCTTCGTCGCGAATTCTCAGCATTGTCGCTGGATTTCGCGGCAATAAGGGTGATTCAAGGGTGCTAAAGTCGTCAACTTTGTACAAGGATATCGAAGCAGGGAGGTTACTGAATTCGCCTCCGGTTTATGTTAATGGGGTGGCTGTAAATCAGTATTTGATTGGAGGTGGAGAGTACCCTTTGCTTCCTTGGCTTATGGTGCCTTTCGTTGATGCCGTTCGGGGTTCAAACGAAGAGCATTTCAATGCAGCACACAATTACATGCGCCTTTCGGTGCTTAGGACCATTGCTAGTCTGAAGAATTGGGGTGTTTTGAGCCAACCCATCCGAGAGGAGTTGAAGATGGCAGTTGCTTACATTGGTTCTTGTTCCATACTTCATAATGGCTTGTTAAGGAGGGAGGACTATACTGCTTTGTGTGATGGGTTGGATGATTACTCTTTGTTTGATCAGAGCTCTCAGTATTATGGGGATACTAGTTTGGAGGAGAATTCAATTGGGAGGAAAGCTTCTGTTATACGAAGTGTATTGGCTACAAAAGCAAAAGAGTTTTAAAAGTCATAGTTTTCATGTTCTTTGGTTCAATTGCAATCCACCAAGGAGATTGGTTCAAAAGAGGAGCTGCTATAGCACAATTTTTTTTTGGCAGGTAATATTAGATTTTATGATTATGTTAGATCAAAATTCAAAAATTGTTATTGCAATTTTCTCTGGTATTTCTTTTCTAATCTTTTAATTTATTTAAGAGTATAATTGCTTTTGCATTCATTTTTTTACCAATTTAATTTTGAAGATGTACCCAGTTCAGCATCTTCTTTAATAATCAAAGTGCAAAGATGGGATTCTTTCCTGTTGAGAATGTGAATACTCTTAGTTGGTCATTTGCTATCCATTTCTTGATAAAATAAAGGGTTAATCTTTTTGTAAACGCCTTTAGCAAATTAAGCAAAAATAGTCTTGCTGTGATCTATTAGAAGCCCAGCACGCCAAGAACTGAGAAGTGTGTGGACTATAAAACAACCAAAGGATGAGCCAATGCAGAACTTCCAATTGTAATTTGTTTGTTAACCTGATTTCTTCAGAATGCAGAGCACATGGTGGAGTATTTTCTCCCTTATAATTACAAAAATTTGAAAGGGATACAAGCTGCCAGCACAGAAACTAATCAAGTAACAAACTCACTTCCCTTAACAGAAAGATTCAAAACACAATAACTGATACATTGATACTACACATCAGAGCTTCTGACAGTAAGCCAATTTAGTCGACTATTCTGAATTTTACTTGACTGTTCATTAAAGCAGTTTAGTCGAGTACTCATCAATGTAGTCGACTGTTCTTCATTTTGATCTTCAACATCCTTCTCAGCCTCTTCCTTCTATAGCTTTGCATTTGCACAACTCAGCAGCCACTAGAGTTGCACAGCTCAATATCAATAGCAGCAGTGTAACCCTTGCAAACTCTTTACAATAGCTTCTTCTTCTTCTTTTTTCCAGCTAATTGGTAACTGGGGTATGACAAGTACCCTCCTTGCCACACGATCCTTGTCCTCAAGGATGAAAATCAGGAAATTGGTTGGTAATGAAAGACCAATCTTCCTAGGCTGCAACTTTTGGAATTGATTGAGACCACTGAACTAGTACTTCGGTAACTGGCATATTGCTCCTCTTAACCAGCCTGCTATCTAGCAGAGCTACTGGCTGCACAAAAGTCTCGCCTTCCTCCCCTACCCTTGGTAGTGTAGGTAATGGTTTTCCAGGTCTCTCAATACGCTTCTTAATCTGGGATACATGGAACACGAGGAATTTTGAACCATGAGGTAATTTAAATTTTAAACCACTTAACCAATTTTGGCTTTCACAGGAAAGGGTCCAAAATACTTAGCAGCCAACTTTAAATTATTTCTAATGCTAATAGAAGTCTGCCTCTAAGGTTGGAGTCATAGGTAGACTAGATATTTCACTTTTTTTTTTGGTCTGCAATCTGCATATCATTTCATTCTGTTCTGGGCTTGATGCAAATTCTCACTGCTGCAACTTGTTTGTCTTTTTGGTGATGTGTGTGTCCCACCATCATGCTATAGGAAACTATTTCACATCTTGTGAGGCCTTTCTCCTGTCATGCATCTTAGGTTTCAAAGCAGTATTAATTCTTTTGGTAGGACAATCGGTTTTGTGAATGTTAGGCTGTGCTCATGTACAACTCAGTTACCAATTGCTTGAATAGCTCCTTCCAGATAAGGCTTAAGAAGACTTTGTTCCTGTAAGTCATAATAATAGAAGGTGTTCCATGCTGCTTGCATAGTTATATTATGGGCTAGAAAATAGATGTGAATGCCAAAATTTTTGGGAGGATAACGGAGGGCCAACAATTGGCTATATTTGATAAACCTGTCAGCCACCGCTATTATACTTTCCTTCTGAGTTAGGCAATTTTTCATTAAACCCATGAATAGGTAACTTCAAGCCTATTATTTTGAAGTAATCCAGCAGCTGGCAACATGTTCTGTATTGTTACTTTGGCATGGTATTATAATTTATAACTGCTGGATATTTTTCTTCATTCTAGGCCAATAAAAATATTGTGTTTTTCTTTTCAACTCTCTTCCATCCTTGATGTCCTATTGAAGACTGAAGAGGAATGTAGTGCTGCCATTATCCTTAATCTCACATCAGTTTGACTGCCAACGTAAAGTCTCCCCTTGTGTCTAAGGAATCTGTTATTGAGTATACGTATACATAAATGATTGTTATATTATATAATTTATATAAAGTCAGACCATAAAAAAATACACACATATACATATATGTATGTATTTAAGCAAAGAGAATAGTGTCTTGCCATTATAATGAAAAGCCAGAGTGGGGTTGGTGAACCTTGGACTACAACTTGGACTATTCTTTATGAGAATCAAACTCAAAGGGATAGGAACAAGGAACCCCCCCACCTCACCCAATAGGTAAACTTTTCATTAACATTTTATAATAACAAAATCCTCATCCAGAACAGATATTTCTAAGGGCGGACTGGAGTTTGGAGGAGGATGACCAAAATACATATTCATATCAGTAGTTTTAGCAGTCTCCTTGCCAAAAATAAAGTGTGGATATGGAAATATCAATAGTAATTTCCATACCCAAATCAGCTTCCCCATGTTTGTTTTCTAAAATTCATACAAATTCTTCTTCTTTTGCTTGAAAAATAACTTAAAAACGAAAACCATGCATACAAGTTACAGCCAAATTAGCTCTGAAGTGAGGCGTAAAAAGTAGGCAATGGACCTAAATTTTTGTATTGTTTAGATGATGACATCAGATACAAATCATTTGGTAAATGTGTTTTCTCTTATTGTGTAGTAATGTTTACAAATAAAAAAAATTGAGTTGACGGTGATTGCAGTAGTATTGCAATTTAGTCAGGAAAAAAGAAAGAGAATAAATAAGCGAAAGAGCCAGCCAGCCAGATGAGGCGATGGTCACCACCTACTGCTACGCGAACAAAGCCAAGTTCTCCGCATTCTTACCAACTTTATTTTCCAAATAAAATATGACAACCAAAAAAAGGTGTATCGCACCATTTAGCTAAAAAATTCTTTTCTATTTAATGCAATAAAAATTTTTATTTTTGTATTGTTTAGATGATGACATCAGATACAGATCATTTGGAAAATGTGTTTTCTCTTATTGTGTAGTAATGTTTACAAATGAAAAAAATTGAGATGACGGTGATTGCAGTAGTATTGCAATTTAGTCAGAAAAAAAGAAAGAGAATAAATAAGCGAAAGAGCCAGCCAGCCAGATGAGGTGATGGTTCACCACCTACTGCTACGCGAACAAAGCCAAGTTCTCCGCATTCTTACCAACTTTAGTTTCCAAATTAAATATGACAACAAAAAAAAGGTGTATCGCACCATTTAGCTATTGAAAAATTCTTTTCTATTTAATGCAATAAAAATTTTGAAATTCATTATTAAAACAAAGCTGTGTATAAATAATAATCATATAAAACAAGTGTCAACCGAACAAAAAAAAAGTATATAAAATAAAACAGAGTTGGACACACGTGGGATAAATCATAATCCTTTATTTTTTGTTTTTGGGTCTAAATTCTTTGATTCTTCCAACTCCAAGTTATCACAATTCTTGCCCAATTTGACAAAAACATAGAAGCCTATGCCAATTTGAATGAATGTAAAGATTCTCTACCAAAAAAAAAATGTTGACGTGATAAGCACTCATGATGGTGTCACTCACCAAAACCCAACCACAACACAACAGTAAGTGCTAACCAAATTACCAATAGCACCCATTACCAGATTAGTGGGTCCCAACCCCGAAAAGCATGATTTTTTTGATTGGTTTGAACTTTGCAGGTCCAAACTCACACCACCTCAGAGGAGTTCACCAACCTCCAACCGGTTTGGTGACCGGCCCAACCAAACAACCGGTTCAACCCGGACTCTTTCATTCCATATATACCTTCTTCTTTCCTCTTTCTCAACTCAGGCTTGTATCTCCCTTATAACCCTGTTTAAGTGTTTATCATCAAGCCAATAAATCTTCTAGAAAGCCAGAGAAAGCAAAGAAGAGGTAAAATTTACATCAATGGCAACCAATGGAGAAGAGCAGCAGAACCAACCCGCGAGGCACCAGGAGGTTGGCCACAAGAGCCTTCTGCAAAGTGATGCTCTTTACCAGGTACCCACATACAACTAATGAAAAGCTCCATAATGTATTGAAATTAGAGAGGAAATTAATTGTGCCATTGAAGCTGTTGTGATTTGGTTTCTTGGTTTGATTTATTTTTGCAGTATATATTGGAGACCAGTGTGTACCCAAGAGAGCCTGAACCTATGAAGGAGCTCAGAGAATTGACTGCAAAGCACCCATGGTTTGTTTGTTTGATCTCTCTCACCAAAAAATCAATTAAATTCATCAGTTTTGAGATACCCAGTTGTTTGAGATCAATATCATTGGTTGTTTGGTGTTTGTTGATTAATTTATATGGAACATGAATGATCAGGAACATCATGACCACCTCAGCTGATGAAGGGCAGTTCTTGAACATGCTTCTCAAGCTCATCAATGCCAAAAACACCATGGAGATTGGTGTTTACACTGGCTACTCCCTCCTTGCCACTGCCCTTGCTCTTCCTGAAGATGGAAAGGTATACATTAAATTCCTCATCTTCAATCCTACGCACCAAGCTACACATCCTTACATTTTTGGCTATTCTTGAAAATTGAGTAAATTTTTGCATTTATTTATAAGTGTGTTATCTTTCACATGTCCCTTGATTTTTATTGAGCATTTTTATGTATTTTTACATATTTATTGTAATTTGTCACAGATCTTGGCCATGGACATCAACAGAGAAAACTACGAATTGGGTCTCCCAATCATCGAAAAGGCCGGTGTTGCCCACAAGATTGAGTTTAGAGAAGGCCCTGCCCTTCCAGTCCTTGACCAAATGATCGAAGACGTAAATACTCAAATAATTCTCAAAAATTCTCTGTATTTTCTCTCTCTTTTGACTGTTTTACCAATTTGGAAGGAACAAAGAAATGAACAACATTTAATGCGAATTTGACAGGAGAAGAATCACGGGTCGTACGACTTCATCTTCGTGGACGCTGACAAGGACAACTATATCAACTACCATAAGAGACTCATAGACCTAGTTAAGGTCGGGGGTTTGATCGGCTACGACAACACCCTATGGAACGGCTCTGTGGTCGCACCTCCAGATGCTCCGCTACGCAAGTACGTTAGGTACTACAGGGACTTCGTGCTCGAGCTCAACAAGGCTCTCGCTGCGGACCCCAGGATTGAAATCTGCATGCTTCCTGTTGGTGATGGCATCACTCTCTGCCGTCGGATCAAGTGAGATCAAAACCCAATTGACCAATCACAGCCGCTGGTTTCTTGGTCACTCAATGATAAAAACAATGGTGCTTTCTTTTAATTTTACTTAATTTTCTCTGTACTTTGTATTTGAATGAACGTTCATGTTGGAGGATTTGAAGGCATATTCCATATTCAGATGTGCTCTTTTGATTTTCTGTCAAAATTATAATATACCAATTTGAATCTTCTGCTTAACAACTTTTTTATTTGTTTTTGGGATATTTATCTTTGTTATTTAAAAGCGCTTTTTATAATGTGGGGAACACTTCCAAACTAGAGCAAAAATTAAATTATCTACACCAGTAATAACGGTTAAGAAAATCCATGTTCATGCACAATTTATTAATATTACACGCTTTATGAAATTCTTTCTTTTATATATCAGTACTCGAACTTAGGACATGAATTTTTACTCATCGATATCAATGCTACTTGATTAAACCTGTTACTTGATCGAGTTATATATATATATAGAAAGAAAATAAGAAAGATATTTATCATTATTATTTTACATTTGTACGATCAAAGGGATTCTCAGAATTAATGTTGAAAGTTCTATGAATAATAAACTTTAAATGAGAAAAATAATCTTAAAAATCAGGGATCGTAATATAAAAATTCCTAAATTTAATGGAAGCTAAAGTTTGTCATAATTGTGATGATAATGATATTCAAGAAATAGATGTTACAAGTTTCCAAAGATGGTCATCAATGTATGGTGGTATGCGTGATGCATGGAGGGGCCTCCTTTACACCCAACCACCACCCAACCACCCACCAAACGCAGTTGTTTTCAATCTTAATTTGTTTTTAGTTTTTTAATTCTCTATTTCTTTTCAAGGTTGGAACTTGGTGAACCACAAGCAATGTACGTGTACTTGGGTTTTGAACATATCATATATAATATATGATACAAGTTACATCACTTGAAAATATATATTTATGATAAAAGCGAAGCTTCCTCATGAAATTGTTTTAATAAATAGAATTAAGATTAATTCACTAATTTTATGTTTAGCACCAGAAAACTGAATTTACAATCAGCAATGACCAAATACAGACAGTAGTCACCGTACGGTGGCTACCCCAGTTGAAAATTTGAAATATTAAATATTAATATTGTTAATTTGTTGACCCCCTCTGTGTTATCTTTTTTTTTTTATTAATTGTGAGTAGACACTGGCAGGGTTGGCTGAAAGCTAATCCTCATTTTATATTTAATAATCTGATGATAATGATCTGTTATTTTATTTGTTAATTTTAGTGTTGTACATACATATATGACTGTAATTAAATATTATGTAAACTCAATTAATGAAGAACGGTGTCAGAATTTAAAATTAAGATGTGCTGAAGAAGTGGGTAACAAAACAAATTAGTGAACCAAAAACAAAAATTATAGAAAAAGAAAGTTGAGAAGAATGGTCCGAAAACTATAACATTAGCTGGATATATGATCGAGTGGCTGGAGTTGGGTTGGAAACGTGGGCTGTTATTGTGGACTGTAAAATCTAAAAAATCTTTTTATTTTTATTTTATTTGGGTTAAGCCCAGACAATAAATAATCATGCCTGTGAGAGAATTTTAAATAAGTGTTGTTATTTACACACCTTTTTTTTTTTATTACACATCTTTTTCTCATATAGCTTAAATTACTTTTTCATTTTTTAAATTTTTATTACACACTCCTCAAATTCCCAAAAATTTTTTTTGTTTTGGTCGGTTGGTTGGTTTTTTAGTAAAAAATTTCACCCCTAGTGTTTGCTAGTCCATTTTCAAAATGAGAAATCATAAACAAACTAAAAAAGGGGTTGTTTTAAGAAAACGATAAAAGATCATTATTCTAGTTTTTCTTCATACTTTTCTCTTTAGCACATCGGCGAATGTCAAATCCGATGGCAAAAGAAGTATAAATTTTGGTCATTTGCTTGAAGAGACAGAAAGCTCGGGTCAACTAATATTAAGTGTTGATTGAGAAAACCCCCCTAACCTCTTGATTGAGACATTTATTCATAATAGTATTTCATAATGACACAAATATAGGCAGCAGCTTAATCCTAGTTTGTGGCCCAATTTACTACAGGGGTCACCTTGGCCACTCTCCCACTGCTGTTCAGTGTGGCCCTTGTTTTATGAATAATTTAGTTTTATAAGTTTGCTTACATATTAGTTTTTTTGAAATATGATTATGAACCAATAGTCTCTATTCATTGGTTTTTACTTAATATATTATACGTTGATATTGAGTTCAAACACCACGGTCAAACATCACAAGCATGACATAACCAATGTAATTATGATATTAAATCATTTTTTTCTATTAATGAAATCAAATAAATATTAAGTAATTACATCAACAAGTTTATTCAAAATAAATTTTAGAAAACGAAAACAATTTGACAAGCTCATTTGTTTGTCATATGATATGAAAAATCATGTGGTGTTTTTGTATGACCATGCTCTCATGCTAACTCTACTTATAAGTTCAATTTAGTCAAAAGTGCAAAATTCATTAAATTTACAAGCTCATTTGATTGCCATATGAATCATATGATATATGAAAGGTTAGCGCAAATGCAATTCATAGACTCAGCAATGTATGGATCCAAAAAGAAAGGGAGTCTGAATCTAATTTCCAATTTTCTTATATTTATATTTGTTAGTGATTTGCAGCTTCAGGATTTATTTATATCCCATGGTTCCATTTGAGTTTTAGACAGAATTGAGCTTTAATAATTGCAACTATAACAAACTACAAGAGCACAATTACAACTTTTAAACTACAAAAGTTGCTGGGCCAAATTATAAGGACCAGTTGATTTCCTTGAGCTACAAACATTTGATTGCTTGCCAAGGACTCTACATACAACATAATTATTGCTTCACCAAGAGATCATTTGATAAATTATTTTTTTTTTAGTTTTTAAGGCTAATATTAAATAAATAGAGGAAAATATAAAAATTGAGGGAAAATGAGAGATGTGTAGAAAAACCAAGTTTACCATAAATGAACCAATTTTGTAAATATAAGTTTGTTTATAAGAAATGAGAAAAAAGTAGATTAAAAGAAAACAGCCTATTTCATAGAAATTTATAGGAATGAAATTGTCAATATGGTTTTCTAAAAACTGATTGACATGCGGCGCATAAATATGAATTCTCAGACAGCTTAAAATTTGAGGCAAAC
>QANT01004091.1:0-68577 GCA_003254885.1 Purshia tridentata | reverse complement strand
TTAATAAGCCACAAAATAAATTTTTAAGCACAAAATAAATTTTCAACTATAAAAATATAAAAATAAAAAACAAAAAATTCCTAAAAAAAAAAAAAGTAAAGTGTAATTCTACGAAATTATAAAGTGTAACTTTTAATATATGACGTTAGAATAAAAAAATTAAACCAAAGTGTAACTTTATAAAAACTCAAAACTAAATCTTCAACTTAATAAGAATTGCATTTTAGAAATAAAAGAGTTACACTTTACTGTAAATATTATTTTTTTAATTTTAAATTGTATTTATTGTAAAAAGTACAAACTATGATTAATGTCTAAGCCACGTGGCAGATACATAAAATTTGCTCTCATTATATATGAATAATGGCTTTAAAATAAAAAAATGACAAAATAATGGCTTGTAACTAATAATAATAAAAACGATGGCTTAAGACTAAATAAGTAAGTTAGTTGTGGCTTAAGAATAGTTTACACTCAAAATAATTGGATGCCGGGAATTCTTTATTTATTTTTTAACCTATGGTGATAGTGATACATGTCTTGGTTAAATCACACCTTGAAAAGGGAAAACAAACCCATCAATCTAGCTCCCTAATTGAATGAAATTAATACATAATTACTTGGATTCAATTCACTAGCTTGGAAGTTGGAACCCTTCTAGGAAAATCAAAAGAAGAGCTCATGGGTCGTTCATGAATCTATATATCACTTCGAAAATCATACATAACATCCTTTCATTCACTATTTTATTGAAAAACATATTAATGAGGATTGCTGAATCTGGTCACCAAACACAATAACTTAGTCTCAATCAAAGTACCTACCATATTTTAGATTTTTCTTATTTCTTTTTTTTTTTAATAACTTGAACATTGTGTTTTTCAACTACATGAGTCATTCACCTTCCCCAAAATCATACAAAAAGTTGACTACTAACTTGTTTAGCAAATAATTTTATCTTGGGCCTTGAGGTACATAATTAGGTATGGACTAGGTTTGTAGTGGGCCCATGTAATTGGTCGAAATGTAACCATTTTAGAAAAATCGAATCGGGCTTATTTGGCGGGGCGAGAATAATAACCACAAACCCGGGTCATCCCTTGTCAAAATTGGTTTTAAAGATTTTTGTAGGGGTCCCACATAAAAAAGGAGGGGCGAGTATATCAAATTGAAAATGCGAGTACCGCAGTCGCAACTGAATCCCTAACCTTCAAATCAATAGTCCAGGACTTTCTCTACTCGCGGCCCCCAATTGCTCTTCTCTTACTCTCTGGACCCTGGTGATTCAGTTCATGTACTTCCAATTCTCTTTCTGTTATTATTAACCCAATTTTTCAATTCCAATTCTTTTTTTTTCTTTTTGTGATTTTCGTTTATTGCTGTTACTTATCAGCTCTGTACTTCAGTGATTGTAGTTTAATTTTCCTAATTTGTTGTTCAGCTCACAGATTACTTTTTTCTTTTTAGCTGTTGTGAACCATTTGTTACTGTATCTGAGTTCATTTTGTTTGTTTGTTTGGGTTAATGTGGAATTTCCTTTTTAATTGATACTCAGTAATATGCTCTCTTGCTCGCATATAGTATTTTGTGTGAAAGTTTTCATTTTTGGCATTTTGGTTCTCTGGGTTTTTCTTTGTATACTACTTGGTATTTATATGCTTTTTAATGCAGATTTTGTTTTTTGCTTTTCTTTTGGGGTGTGTGAAATCTTCTGTATTGAGTGTTATATGTAATTGTGTAGTTAATCAACTCTTCTTTCTTTACCATTTTTCTTCTTTTTGGTAATCTTGATATGCAGTTAAATGCTGCCATATATGGGACCTTGTTAGAATATTTTAATTTTGACTGTTGTCTATGGTATAGCCATGAAGTGATTAGTTGGCACTTGGTACTGCAATGAAATGTTATTTCAGTTCTGGTTATAACTTGTACTATAATTTACCCAATTTTTTCTGGCAGGTCATATCTGAACAGGTTGCTGTTAGAAGTTTAGATTCTTTCCATGGGTATAGATCTTGAACAACCATCAGGAGATTACCCTAAGGAAGATAATAGACCTAGTGTGCATATGAATATAATGGATGGCAGAGATGAAGAGAGTTGTAGAGATCAAGCCATAGTGAGTCTAACTAATGTTCCTGTAAATGATAAGGAGAATACTAGACAGAATGTGAATGGAAGAGTGTTAGATTATAAAAACAAGGCAGATTCCAGAGAGGAAATCAATTTGAATTCTTCTTCAAAAAATTTAGAGCCTCATGACGGAATGGCATTTGAATCTAAGGAAGAAGCTTTTTCATTCTATAAAGAATATGCTAAGTCTGTAGGGTTCGCTGCGGTAATAAAGGCCAGTCGCCGATCAAGAGTATCTGGAAAATTTATTGATGCAAAATTTGCGTGCACTAGATATGGGAGCAAACGAGAATCTAGTGTTGCTGAAACTCCAGAGTCTGTTTCAAACTCCAGAGAATCTAGTATCTGTATTAAGAGAAAACGAGGTCGTGTTAACCGATCTTGGGAAAAAACAGATTGCAAAGCCTGCATGCATGTTAAGAGAAAGCAAGATGGCAGATGGATTATTCAGAGTTTCATCAAAGAGCATAACCATGAAATTTTTCCTGATCAAGCCTATTATTTTCGAGGGCACAGGAATTTAAATTTGGGTAGTGCTGATGTTGATGGCTTGCATGCTATCCGGAGAAGAACAAAGAAGATGTACGTTAATATGTCCAAACAGTCTGGTGGCCACAAGAAGTTAGATAATCAAAAGGGTGGTGGGACAAATCAATCACTGAGTGGACAACATTTGTTTCTAGAGGAAGGAGATGCTCAAGTTATGCTTGACCATTTTCTGTACATGCAAGATGAGAATCCTAACTTCTTTTATGCAATTGATCTGAATGAAGAGCAGCGTTTGAGAAATGTTTTCTGGGTTGATGCCAAAGGTAGACTTGATTATGGAAATTTTGGTGATGTAGTATTTCTTGATACCACATATATCAAGAATGAGTATAAATTGCCATTTGCTCCCTTTATTGGTGTGAACCACCACTTTCAGTTCATTTTGCTTGGATGTGCTTTACTTGCTGATGAGAGCAAATCAACCTATGTCTGGCTGATGCAGGCCTGGCTAAAAGCAATGGGTGGGCATGCTCCAAGAGTGATACTTAGTGACCAGGACAAAGTCCTGAAAGAAGCTATTGCAGAGGTCTTTCCTGTTTCTCGTCATTGTTTCTGTTTGTGGCACATATTGGGCAAGATTCCGGAGAAGCTTGGTTATGTAATTAGGCAACACGATAATTTTATGGAAAAATTGAACAAATGTATTATGAAGTCTTGGAAAAGTGGACAGTTTGACAAAAGATGGGGGAAAATGGTCGATAGGTTCAATTTAAGAAATGACATATGGTTCCAATCATTGTATGAAGATCGTGAAAAATGGATACCAACATACATGAGAGACATTTTCCTGGCAGGGATGTCTACAACCCAACGATCAGAAAGTATAAATTGTTTCTTCGACAAATACATGCAGAGGAAAACTACATTGAAAGAGCTTTTAGAGCAATACAAAGCAATCCTCCAAGAAAAGTATGAAGAGGAAGTAAAAGCAGATTTTGAAACATGGCATAAACAACCAGCACTGAAATCTCCATCACCTTTTGGGAAACAAATGGCAGCTATGTATACTCATGCAATATTTAAGAAATTCCAAGTTGAGGTTTTGGGAGTGGTTGCGTGTCACCCAAAGAAGGAAACTGAAAAAGGAGCAATTAAAACTTTTAGAGTTCAAGATTTTGAAGAGAATCAAGATTTCATTGTGGAGTGGAACGAAACAACATCAGATATATCTTGTTTATGCCATTCGTTTGAATTCTATGGCTTTCTTTGTAGACATGTGATGATTGTGTTGCAAATGTCTGGTGTACACAGTATTCCATCTCAATATATATTGAAGCGTTGGACAAAAGATGCAAAGAATAGGAAAATAATCAAAGAAGCTTCGGATAAGGTTGAGTCAAGAGTTCAACGTTACAATGATCTATGCCAACGAGCCTTTAAATTGAGTGATGAAGGTTC
This sequence comes from Purshia tridentata, assembly GCA_003254885.1. Classification (NCBI taxonomy): domain Eukaryota; kingdom Viridiplantae; phylum Streptophyta; class Magnoliopsida; order Rosales; family Rosaceae; genus Purshia; species Purshia tridentata. The sequence continues at coordinate 64,497 of QANT01004091.1, read as the reverse complement.
TTTATCTCAAGAAAGTTACAATATTGCATTTAATGCATTGGAAGAAGCTTTGAGAAGTTGTGAGAGTGTAAATAACTCAATTCAGAGTGTAATAGAACCAACATCACCAGAGACTCATGGTCTTCATGGCTTTGAAGGAGTGAACCAAGGTAACTGCACTAACAAGACAAATAAAAAGAATGGTACATCCAAGAAAGGACAGGTTAGTTGAGTTTGTGGTGGTTATTATACTTATATTCCTGGTTCTTTTTGGAAATTGTTATATTTTCATTTAGTTCAGTATGTCTTTTGAATTCATTTAGTTCAGTATGTCTTTTGAATTCTTTCAGCTACAATCAGAGCCAGAGGTCATAACCATTGGGATGCAAGAGAGCTGGCAACAAATGGTTAGTCATGTTATGTTATTTGTTTAATTCTACCCATTTTAAAGCACATACTACAATATGATAATATGAAAGGAATTTCTTGATGTGGGTTCCATACTTGCTGTAGGGACACTCAACTATACCAGCACCTGATTGTTCTTATGAATCACAAGAGAGCATGCAAGGGATGGTATGGTATAGTTTAATGGCAACCACAATGTTTAGAAAGAAATACATTGTTGCTTATTCAAAATTCACAATTTCCTGAAATTTTAGAGTTACTTGCATGTTTATCATAGGAACAACTGAGTTCAAGAGCTCTAAATTCACAATTTCCTGAAATTTTAGAGTTACTTGTATGTTTATCATAGGAACAACTGAGTTCAAGAGCTCCAGCCCTTGATGGTTATTTTGGCACTCAACAAATTGCTCAAGGAATGGTAAGAGATTTTTTTCATTACAAAAATACAATTTTGAATTCTGTTGAATGACTAGGACGACTGTGCTACAATTTATCTTATGCTTATTAAAAAATGACTTGACATGCATTCCTTGGATCTTCTTGTAGGGACAATTAAACACAATAGCCTCAAGCCGTGATGATTATTATAGCAATCAGCATATGCAAGGGCTGGTAGTGATATTTCATATTTGGCTTAGTTTTTATGGATGTTTTTGTTTAGTGTTGATAAAACTTACTAATTATTTATCCAAAATCACAGTACAACTTCTTAATTAGGACCTTTGTTTCTGTCATAGGGGCAATTAAACTCAATCGCACCCATCCATGAGGCTCATTACATAAGTCAGCAAAGACTGCATGGGGTGGTAAAATTCTGTTTTTTTAATTTTTTTATCAGAGTTTTGTGGAATTTTTTTCTTCATAAACAGAAAGGAGAGTCCATTTTCGTGGGAACTTTTGTCTTATAACTCTAGGGGTTCCTTTGAGGGTTAACATCACCCGTTACTGTTAGTACTATTGCTGTTTGTATATCTTTAGTATTGATATCCTGTTGCTTGCTTGTAGGGGCAGTTGCATTTCAGATCACAAACTATTCCGAGTTGTTTTGAAATTCAGGATGGTTTGCAAGATATGGTACGAAAATCCTTACCTAGGCTTTCTGGCTTTTTGCTTTGCATAATTCTGTACGTTGGGTTTTCATTTGTTCCAGGATCAGTCTACTGTGGGACCCACACAGTTGCATGGCTTGGCATCGAAACAGTTGCCTTCGAAACAAATCTCCCGTTAGTAGCCAATGCACTAGTACCTGTCTACCGAAGGTGAGTTATAATTATAAAGGACTTGCAGCCTGTTTTCCTTGTTGGGTCAGCAGAGAAATTTCCAAAACGCCTTGGAAACTGACCTTGGTTGGCTTATTTCACCATAAATTAATCATTTATCATCCATCATTTCCCTTGTGTCCCTGGCCATGTTGTACTTAGCCATTTGCATGTTTATGTTCATCTGCTTGGAATGCTTTCTTAATGCTGACTCCTCTATTTTTTATTTTTTTTCATATTTCTTATTTTCCAGGTGGAGAGGAAATAATGTATTGTACAGCACAGCCAAATTGAATGAATCAAGAATTTCTTATGGCGTATGGGGAGAGATTCTGATCCTGGTCTTAAAAGGGAACATTTTTAATATTTATCCGCGTAGAGATGGGAAATCATCTTCAGTCCAAGAAAAAGTGATCGGGTTCTTCTCCTTTTAGCTACAGCTATGTTGTAAAGGTTGTTTGTCTTTGTCACGTACAATTCTAGTTGATCGAATTCCAAATTCTACTAATTATATAAGTTCATAATTTTCTCATTTCATTTTAATTTAGTTTTCCAATTCTTTTGAACTGTAGATAGTGCACCAGGACATAACTAAACATTGTATGACATTAGTACATTACAACATTTTTTAAGAAATTGTTGCAAAATAAAAAGTAAATTTTTTTAAATAATCTTTGAAGGTTCATCTACCAAGAAAACAATAATGTAGAGTCACCAAATTTACTCCCAAATGATATAACTAACATATAAATCCACAAGACATTAGCACAATCCTCCTTAACTGGGGGTTGAGTTGGGACCTGCTGCTCACAAAACTATTTATAAGACACTATGAATGGCAGCAGGCACTCGTTAACATATAAAAGACTGATAATGGAGGAAAACGGCATCAGACATGCTAAAAAATCTTCAACATTTAAACACAAAGGTCCAAGAAATATGGAAAGCCTTCGTCCATGGGCCAATCTTAATCAAAATCTCAACTATATCAGTTCAGATATCAATACAATAAGAAAGCAACCGTGAGCAAATTTCTCAACTAAAAACAACTGGAGAAAATCTGAGATGTGTTTCATTTGGATTGATATAATTCCAGAAAAGCTGGTGACCTGGTTCCTCAAGAAATATTAACTAATCACACAATTTCTCGAAGTACATACAGATCATCATTTTGATTTTATTCAATAACAACTTTTGCCCCAAGAGCTTTCAGCTTCTCAATTAGTTGCTCTCCTTCCTCCTTTGACAATCCTTTCTTCAACACAGATGGTGCCTTCTCTACTAAATCTTTTGCTTCCTTGAGACCTAAGTCAGTGAAGCTCCGGACCTCCTTGATCAGTTTAATTTTTGAAGCTGCCTCATATGACTCCAATTTCAATTCGAAAACAGTCTTTTCTGGTTTCTTCTCCTCCTTAGCTGCAGCTGGTCCCTTCATTGCCGCTCCAAATGCAGCAGCTCCTGGCTTCATGACCCCTACAGAAGGTGGTTCCTTCATTCCCTTTTTTCTCATGATAATGGAACCCAGCTCAGCAACTTCAGCCAGTGTAAGTGATGATATTTCATCTACGAGCCTAAAAACGCGCTCTGTTGGAGGACTGCGATGCTCTGTAGGATCAAATGTTGCTGGATCATAATCAGCAGGGAGTCTCCTTTGGTCAATCTCCACTTCTTCCTCCTCTTCTTCCTCTTCTTTCCTTGCAGGTTGACCAAAGTTTCGACCAAACCCATTTAGGTTACAGGGATCCAGCGTTATAAGGGAGGAAATAAAGGGTCTTCTGCAAAGTCCATTGGGTAAATGATGCCTTAATCTTAAAATCAAGCTCATTTTTGCAGGTTAGCAAAAGAGTCTGTTCTCCAACAAATGGAAATCAGCCTATAAAGAGCCCATTTCACTTCTCACTATAGCAATTATCTCGGCCTGGAATCCACACAACCAACAAAACCAAATTAATATATACATATCTAGTGTGTCAACCACTCCACTGTAGTATAAGATTGATTTTTTGGGGGCTTTTTAATTTTTAATTTGACATAATTTGAGGTTAACAGAAAACTAGAGTGGTTACCTAGAAATATAACCAGAGATTATACGGCAAACGAAAAAGTTTGATTATATACACATTTCGAAAAGAAAAGGATTTGCCATTCCTCAACTTTCAACCTCATTTCCTATTGAAAAGAAAGGCGCAAAGTTTTGAATCCCAGAATTCGATCATTTGGATCCTGAGATAGAAAAAGCTTTGATTTTGTGTTTTTTGGTTATCAATTAATCACAAGATTGAGGCTTTGTTTCCACTAAGCCTCGTCTTCAGCAATCTAGAACAGAATATACAAGGAAGTATGAGATGTTTAAGTTTTCTGATCCCATTTCAGAGCAATCAAATAGAGGGTAAGGGAAACTAAAAATTAAACACAGACGAGCTCACTTCCCGAGCTTGATCGAAACTCAATCAGGCATAGACACTGAGATATTAAAAAGAAAAAAAATACATTCTGATTCACACGTCCATGATAGTGAGAGGGAGAGAGACAGAGACTGAGAGAGTACCTTAGAGAAGACGAGTATGAGCTCTGAGCTGATGATAGCTGAGTTAGAACCCTAGAGACTAGAGTGCGGAGGGGGGTTTTGTTTTGGGTTTTTTGTGTAGTGGGTTTGATGTTACCGGTTAACGGGTTTAAACCCGGTAGACCCGACCCAATTAGACGACACGTGCTCCCTATTTAGCCTGTTGTGTACAGCGGTTCAGAGAGAGAGAGATGGAAAAACAGGGAAGGGTGGTGGTTGAAAAAGTGGGAGGAAAGTCAACAGTGACAAGATGCTTCTCAAAGTATCCCCTCAAATTTATCATTCCCAGAAAGGTCTCACTTTTCTCCATCTTGTTCATCATTCTCAGCTCACATATCAAATGGGTACCTGTGTTTTTAAAACAATAATATGAACTGAGCCTTTTGGGATGTTAATTATGATCTTTCATTAGGTGGGTTCCTCTCAAATTGATGCTGTTTGGGTTTATACCCTCACTTATGGTGGTGGCATTGTCTCTGTATGTACTCTCTTTATCTTCTTTTTTTTTTTTTTTTTTTTTTTTTTTTTTTTTTTTCTTTCTTTTCCCATTTTTTTACTGCTATTTTATTGTTCATAGTCTTATTTGCTTGTGAATTTAATTTCTGTCTTTTTTTGTTAAATTGATTTCTTGTGTTCAGGGGGATTCTATTTCATGTGAATTTGCCATTGGAGATGGTTGCACCACTGCCTTAACAACCCAAGCTTCCACTAAGGTTACTTTTCACAAATGAAAAATCTCACTAACCTCATTCCTTTTATTCCATTAGATTAATGGGTTTGGAGGATTGACTTCATTGAAATGTATTGTGTATGGATTTCTCAAATAGATTTCTGTTCCTGTGTAGGTCTACAAGTCTCTGGGATCAAAGTGCTCTGAGCAAGTCTTGGAGGTAACAATCTGGCCTAACCCAAACTTATAAATAAAAGCAATGAAAACACTTTTCTATTTATTAATATACAGTTGATGCTTTTTATAATGGCTACATTGCGTGTGAATCTCAGAGATCACATTATGACGTTTATCGAATGCCTAAAATAAATTTCAAATTCGCTATTGATTTCAAGCGACAGCAGCTAATTTATTCTTTGCAGTAGGCAAGAGTTGGGAGCAATGCTCTTTTGGCTGTCATACCAGATCCTGTGACATGTTTTTCAACAGCGAGGTACTCCCAGAAACAAGTCTTTAGGATAGTCTCTGACTCAAGTTTGGTCATTGTTGATTGGATTACCAGTGGGCGTCATGAAAGTGGAGAAAAATGGGATTTTGATCTTTATAAGAGCGCCAACCACATATTTATAGAAGATGATGAGCCTTTATTTCTTGACATGGTAATCATATACTATTTGTTGCATTTTTACAGAGGTTAATGCTTAGTTTCTAGCATGGTGATTCTACAAATAAGTTATCTTTCGCCAGAAAAGATGCCATGTCCTGTTCTAAATTCTAAGCACTATAATTTGAACTTTTTAAACTTGGCTTAAATTTGCAACACAGTAAAACTTGATTTATCCTTATTAAATTACTTGAATATTCCATCCCCCCTCCTCCCAAATAAAAAAATAAAATAGAAGATTACTTGAATATTGCCATTGACATCATATAAAGCTCATCTTTCATCCCTTTTACTTGCATATGAACCAAACTTGTCTTTATACTTGCACAACATTTTTGGAAATGAGCTTGCATGTGGAAATCCTGTTGTTCTCCCTTCCTCTTCTTCTCAGATGGTTCTATGTTTCTAGGACAGGTGCACTTGGAGCGTGGAGGTATTTCTTCAATTGCAGAACGCATGCAGGACTACCAAGTTATTGCAATGGTTGTACTCTTGGGGTGAGTAGTTCATTATGTATAGATACTCTGCACCTTCATTGTATTTTCACAGTGAGTTTCAGTAATTTACTTGTCCTGAAATGGAATGAGAGTAATTAAATAAATAAATCAACGTTACACCTTGTGGTTGCTTCGTTATAGGCCAAAGATCAAGCAGATTCAAAACGTAGTTCATGAAAACGTGAAGAGGATGATGTCTGAGCAATTACACATTCCTTTCACTGCCTCAGGTCGCCAAATAAAAGCAAATTCTGATAGTCGCTTCACCAAACCAAGCTTTATTGCTTCTTCAAGTGTTTTTGGTCCCAAGGTAAATTTTATATTTCAAAGGTTTATCAAACTTTGCATTTTTTTTTCGTCAATGATATGTCAAATTATTATTATGTTACAATCCATGTTTCAACTCTCTTTTCATGTTTTCGCTTCAAATCTGTTTGACCAGTTTGTTGATATCGGTCCCGTTTATCTGTTTTCCTATGACAATTACCTTCAGAAAAATGTTCACAATATTATTATTGACATAAAGACAGTTCTTAGCTATAAGCATTGCTGAACTCACAAACCAGCGAGTAACCTTTTTATTTAGGTCATGGTTAAGGGGTGTAAATAATTATTAACTAAGATATCAATGCAAATTCAGTCCTACAGTTCTCTTCTTTGTTTGTATTTTTATTTAGTAGCTATCTGAGCCTAAATTCAAACCAATGGTTGTTTATGTGTGCAGGGAGTAGGGGTGGTCGTTCGTATAGCTGCCACAACAACTGAATCAGTTTATAAGTTTCTGCAGCATCAATTAGCTGACATGGAGCCACTACTTGGGGTATCACCATATCATTGAACCTGCATGAAGATCGAATGTTTATTCTCATGAAAAAAAATTAGTGTTGGGGCCTAAGCTGTGGATCCATTTTAAGTGTAAACTAATTCTAAAATTCTTAACTACATTTATATATTTCTGCTGGTTGTTGGCCCTAGCAATCATAGCATGTGGTTCCTTCAAGGCAAAAGCTTATTATTTCACTTATTGCCCTACTTGTATTCAGATAATATCTTGAGTTGCCTTTGTATGGCCCAGAAAATACTGGCTTTAAGTTAATAAGCGATGATTTCATGTGAAAAAGAGAGGTTCCATCATAAATAAGAATTGTGTAATTTAGTTTGAATAATGTGTGGTTGTCAAAAGAAATTTTTTTAATGGGCTAATCGGGTTTTATTTTAACTTGGATTTTTCGTTTCTTTCGTTTGTTTGGTTATGAAAACTCAGAGAGGAACACCATAAATAGGGCACATAATTAATCATTAATGGCATGGCAGCCAGATAATAAAATTGCAAACCATATATTGATAAGAGTTGGGCGATCCAAAATATACCAAGACCATTTTATAAACCGCAAATCACCCACTAATCTATCTCAAAACGTCAACCAGATGGATGGACCTAACTCACTCACTCTAGTTGTTTTAAGGTAAAATACAGCCGCACAAATTAACAAGAAGGCAATTCTTTTAACTCGTCAGAAGGTAATCTCACAAGGGGCATGGAAGGTTCTTCCACGGCAAATAGCTTCTAGGTTTTCTCCGGCATAAGAACAAAGCGGTGACACCTCTACACCTGGATTCAAGATCAATGGTGTCAGAGATCTAAGAACTAAATTAACAAGAGCACAGAGATTGTAAATCAGCTTGACATGGTTGAAAACAAAAAATGCATGAATTACCGGTTGCATATAAGGGCACTGAATGTGTTAAGAATCCACCGGCGGCAACTACCCAACGAGTGTGAAGTCGGAGAACAAGAAGCCTAGCACTATCTGGAGTGTCAAAATTTGACCCATTTGCATTTTTAACTGGTGCAAACTCTTCTTCACGCAATACCTGAATATTTGGCGAATAAATTTTGTCCTTAGCACTGGAAAGTTAAGAAAAGTTTTGATGCTGGAGTAAAAAGAGGGGAAATAAAGTCACCTCAAAAAGGGCAGTTGAAGGTGCATATGGAAATGCATCAAATATGAACTGCTCTAGTTTGAATCCCATTGTATGTCCATGGATAGAAGGAATTTTCTTCTCAGCAAGATGGTAACTGCATTCACAAAAGCATGTTTACAAATAACATCTTCATAATAGCACTAACACTATGTATGAGAAACTTCAAATGCAAGGTGCTGATGACGTATGAGCCAAAAGCAAAATTCATATTAAAAATCTGCATTCTACTTTGTAATGTCAACATGTCACATGTGGTATGCATCTCATCAGTGTTTTCATTTTCTATGATGAAAGCATAGCATCTCTAGGGCTGCTGATGGGTACAATGATATCCAAAATAAAAGTCTTAGAATGCTAGCTCAAGTCCCTCCCCTCCCTTTGCACTACTTTGAGAAGTCCATGGAACCTCTGCCATACAGAATCCAGAACCATGAAAACAATCACGGCAATGTGTTTCAGTTATCTTTACTCTTTCTAATGAGCTAGACATGATTGTCACTATTGGTTTAATCAATATTAACCGGAAAAAGAAAATGAAAAATCTTAGACAAGAAAGATAATAGTCTACGACTTCACAGACAATAAAAGTTCTGTTATTTAACTTATTTCGCATATGGGAACATAAAACACATGCCAGATGATAGTAAGCATAATAAATCAACCACGCTATGTGTGTATAAAGAAAAAAAAAACAGAGAGAGAGAGAGAGAGAGAGAGAGAGAGACTAACATGCTATCTTTCTCAAGGCCATTTGCCACTTGGTTTAGAAAATCCAGTGTAAACATGTGTAAGCACACCTGAAAAACACAATGTGGCAAGAGTTGTTGACATTAAACATATGATCTCCTCTTAATGGTTGAGATATATACAAGTAATGTTAACATTAAACCGTATGCACCAAAAAAGCATATGCATGTAAGTTTACATTGCTACACAAAGCACCAATCATATAGTGAGATGATTAAATTTTAAATAGAATTAAATGAAAATATAATTTCATCAACTGATCACCGCAATCATTTTCCCGCCCAAAAACTCAGATAACGCTACTGAGAGTCAACAATTAAGAAGTTGTCATCTGCAAGCAATTGAACTCAATACACATCTAAAACATAGAATCTACAAGACAGCATTATTTCAAAAGCAAGCTAGTTGATCAGAGAAGGTGAAAATAGACATTACATTACTCCAACAAAAACGAAGACGTCCAGTTTCTTGATTGATTGCAGAAGCCAGAGATGAATCCATCTCACTGTATTCAACCACAGTAAGAGGTCCGCCTTTTCCTCGACGTACAAACACACCAACCTTTTCTTGGGGGTATGCCTGTAACCAAAAACCCAAAGTAACTCAATATGTTATATATCAGTTCTTAAATTTAATATGTATGGAATGGTACATGTTCGTACAAGAGTATTAGTTACCTTACGAACAACTTTTGCAGCAGATGCAACACCTTTATCAATGAAATAACCCAAGAAAGTTGGATCCGCTACACGAACCTGCTTTCAAGAACCTAATCACTATGCCTTTAAATAAGAATTTCCAAGTCTTCAATTAACAAAGAGAAATTTAACACTCTGGTTGGTTTAATTTCTAAATAAAAAGAAAATTATAGGAAATTGTATCATCTTAATGTAGAGAAAAATAAAACAAAACTATATCTTGGTAGGTTTGGTTCCTTCTACCCAACTTTCTACTATATACCACCTATTTTCGGTTAAAATTCTTGGTGCCTGAGAGGAGAAAAAAAATTTGAGTATTTTCTTCCTTGACCAACCAAATATTGGAAGAGAGAATTTCAATTTGCCCCCTTTTGTTTTCACTTCTGGAAAACCACACACTTTATGCAGAAAGGAAGAAATCTCACCAGTGCATTGTCAACTCCATAGCAATCCACATATTTAATTCCTCTTGTAGCCATATCTTCTAATAATCTTGAAGATTTTAAAGCTGATCAACAAATAGGGATCCAATTAATTAATGAGTATCTTCCAAGCTGGAAGAAACAATGAGGAAATTATGCTCAGCAGTAGTAATCGACAAATATTATAGAGAAAAACCTGAATATACCCCTCCATTTCCATCCGGAGCCTTAGCCACCTGGCTCAAAAAATAAATTGATGTTAATTACAGCCTCTTTTTTTGGTGACAGTAAATCATAACCTTTGTGGAATGGTAAATAATGTGAGTGCATATGTGCGCCCATACAAAAAATATAGAAAGTAAAAAACCAGAAAAGAATGAAGGTAGTCTCAATAACAATTTTTCAGAATTCTATATCTTTCTATGAGGACATTTGACGAAGAAAGATTAGGCGGGAATGTTGTTTACTTCCAGTCTACTCGATTGTACCTACTTAGTAAAATTGTAGATACATGAGCACTTCCTTCATAAACAAACACAATTCTTTAAGCAGCTTTTCTCCTAATATTATCGTTACCTTTCAACATTGCCCTTTGTATATCTTTTTCTGGTGGGATTCAGCACCAGAATAATCCATGGGCATATATATGAGTGTCTCAGAGTAATTACTATGATCATTTTAAAGATTGGCCAACAGAAAGAAAGCAGTAGGATTCAAAATAAAACATGACATGAAGCAACTTCATCTATTATTAATCAAAAGTGGCATTTTGTATCCTACAGCTCTTTAAGCTCTTTGTACTTATCCTACCTTGAAAAAACAATACATTATCTTAATGTTGTTTGGTATATTCCATAAAACATATTTCTCTAATGCAAGCAAGAATTTTTACAAAGCACTGCCTGAAAAAGGGGGTTCAAACAAAGCAAGGTTTCTAAATAAGCTCTAGCACAAAAGGAAATCATACTCTGTATGGAGTTTCCATGATAAATCTACCATCCTTTGAAACACAGGGTATGGTCCCTTGCTGAAAGAAGGTGACCTGCATCAAGGAAGTGTGACCTTAAGAAAAGTAAACAAAATCCCTGTTTCCTTCATAATAAGCAAAAGCAACCGAGAACAAATTAACTATTAGAAAAATATAAGAAGAAAGAATCTGGGAACTTCTTACCTGTTCAGCTTCAAGACCAAAGTATTTATGATTTTCAAAAAATTTCCGTGTGGTTTCATCAGTGAATGGACTGGTCATAATATACCAATGTATTTGCAGTGGAGAAGTTGAACCTGAATAATACAGTAGTGAGAGGACACCCTGTTTTGTAGCCTAGCCTCTGGAATGAAAAGAGAGAAAGGAAAAGACAAATAAAATAAAATTCTACCATCATTTGTAGCCTGAGCAGCTAGCCTCTGAGCACACAAAATCCGCTCAGCTTGAAGTTGAAAAAGCGACTTTCCAGATGGAAGCCCAATATCTAAAATATAAGTATAAAAAGTACAGATAAGATAAACATTTCAGGTTAAACTTAACACAAAGGTATGAAATTCCTAAGAAAAAGCCATGATTGTGTGTATAGAGAGAGAGAGAGAGAGAGAGAGAGAGAGAGAGAGAGAGAGAGAGAGAGAAGTTTTGTTTACAGAAAATAATGCTTCAAAATCAGGTTAATCAAAACTAATACTTACTGAAACATCCTTTTGGATCTGAACTTCCAAGCCGAGTTCCCTGCAAAAATAAGCCAAGCTCACACTTGAAAAAGAAAAATTCTGGAATAGAATTTAAACAAACTTAGTAAGGTATATAGAAAATTTGCAGAAGAAACCCATGTCGGAAGCAGTGTTACAAATTTATTCTTGTCCATGCTGCTCACCCCAACAAAACATATCTTCAAAAGCCTCAAACCAGAAACATGGTCAAACAGTATCCTATGCAAGGGGGATTGAAGGGAATCTTCCCATTTTTGGGAAGGTTTACCTATGCACCTATAGATTACTTAGTCCATGCCCATAATCCACCTTATATATAAGTTATGTTCTCAATAAATAAAACTTGTTTGCAGTGACACAAAATACCATAGTAATCTTTCTACATTTTAAGCAGTAAAAAGTTTCAAAACAGCAAGAAATTGAAAAATCCTGCAACAATAAGAAAGAAAGGTCTAGTTGGAATCAATTCAGTTGCTCATGCATTCCAAACAGAAAATGTGAGAAACAGGTTCAACTCAACCATGCAAAATTTATTCTTATGAACTTATCATACTTGGCCTCTTTCATTGGATGAAGATGGTTGTCCTGAAGAATTATATGTTTAATCATTTTATTATAAAAGTAACTTGCTAGTGGCTTGCATTACCACAAAATGTATTATCCAGAGAATTACAAAGCTTGAGTAGTTAACTGTCACTATGTGTTGTGCACACGACACTGAAAAATGTGATTATCTGAGTCAACTGACAAAGATGGGCCCCTGACACGATCTTCATAGGCTTTAAAGCATTTTCAGAAGTATTGACCTAGAATAGAAACCTGAACATGTTTAGATTTCACATCTAGTGATGCTCTAGTAAATAGGGTTCCTCCATTATCATGTTCCAAATGTTACCAGAGAATGAGCTACAGTGTAAAGTTTGGAATCCTATAAAGTAACTCTGTGGTAAATAATGATGACTCATGGGACAAACCATATTCCATGCTTTTTTATCACTAAGTGCTATCAACAATTGTCACAAATGGACATCAAGAAGATAACATCATAACAACCACAGAGAGAGAGAGAGAGGGAGAGAGATTATCTGTAGAATTATTTATAATTTCAAAAAGCAACATCATAGCAAAATAATAGTTACAGAGAGGGGGTGGTTAAACTTATAATAAAGTTTGCTTTTACAATTCTAAGTGCGCATACTTTATCTATCATCCACTTGTCTTTATGCACACAACCCCGAAAAGGGACATCATACCAAAAGTTATAGTTTCCACAGAGAGAGAGAGAGAGAGAGAGAGAGATCCCAAATGTAACCCCCCACTTAAAACAGCATTATTAATTAATGGTTCTCATTTTTATGCAGTGTAAAGTTCAACATTAAGGAAGTGCAATGAATACCAAGCAGCCACAGTAAGCAACATATCCAAAAAAAGTTATAAACATAATTGAAAATAGAACCTCACCTGTCCACCAGATAAGAGTAACACAGCCAACTTTCCCTCATAGATAGCTTTCAAACCCATCTTCCACCATCTCTCTCTGTCTTCAAGCGTTCGCTCCTCCACCGACGACACATTACTCTCCGGCACCGGCTCAATCGCCGCCGTCGGTAGCCCTACAAAACCAATAAAAAAAACCATCAGAATAATACTATAATTATTACATGTGCGTGTACGTAGCAAGATACTAACCGTGAGATTGAATCGAACACCGTATGATCCGATCGATTCTCGAAAGATCTAAACTCTGCGCAAAATTACAAACACAATTGCATCAGTCTCCAGATTCGAAAACAAAATCAATAATGCAATGCAATCAATTCGTTTGTATGAGCATTCAGGTAAAATCAAACATGTATGAAAATTGAGCTAAAAAACAATCATTATTAGCTGCTTAGTTCCCGAGAAAACTGAAACGAAACGGAAGCAGAGAAAAAGAAATCTAAAGGGGAAGTGACCTCGATCTCCTTGACAAGAAGCTGGCGTTCGTCAGAGGAGAGCTCGTCCCAGAGGGCGAAAGCGTCTTCCTGGCCGTAATCCTTGAGCCTCTCTAGCAGAGCCTGAGGTGGTGGCGGCGACGACGACACGTCGTTCGTTGGTTCCCTCATTTTCTCTCTCTTGAACTCTGCGGCTTTCTCTCTCTAAAAAATATGCCTCGATCTCTCGTGCACTCTGTCCCCTCGTGTCGTTGGTCTGTGAGCTTATAAGGTGGGAGAGAGAGAGAGAGCATCCAGAATTCCACAGACAGGTAACAGTTGTAGTAGTGGCGAGGAAGACAAGAATCAATCAGTGTGTAACCACCAACTATTTCCGAATTGGCGCGAATGGCCTTGACCAGGTGGTGAAATTACTAAGTTATGCCACTGCTTCTGTTCCAGATTCGGGTAAGTACCTCATGGTGGGTACACTGCAATTTATATGTTCCATTTTGGCTTGTGAGCTTGAGTGGTGTGGTCCCCACTCCCCACTGTGTCTGTATCACTCTTGTTCGAAATCTAGGAGCCTAAAAGATGAAAGCTTCAACCGCTAGTGTGCTGCCTCTACCGACTGTGCCCTCTCAGCAGCGGGTGGGGCCTGGCCACGATCCGAACCCGCCGGAAACGGGTGGGAATGTGGATAAATTTTTTTACGTAATAAAAAATGAAAACTAACGCATTTGTAGATGGTTGGACTAGGACCCTTGGTCAATTGGTCATGTCTTTTTAGCTTCAATTCAAAAACAGACTTGATTAGTAATTATTAATTAAGTAGAGTAATTGAGGATTAAAGGGTGCCGTGCTACACAATTCAGATGTCAATTAGAGGTCATTGGTTGGACTTGGACCCTATATCATACAATAAATTTGACCTAATTATTTATTTGGTGATGTATTGTTGTTCCCTTGAACATGCTGACCGAGATATGATTGTAATGCTTATTTATTTTGTAACAAGAAATTGATTATGAAGAAAGAAAAATATGTTTTAAATTTTGATTGACTTATAATATTAATCCTTTACATATAGGATGCAAAACCACCAAATAATAATGTTATTACTATTTTTTTATTATTGGTTACAGTATTTTCTTTTTATTTTATGTAATTTAAGCAACTTTTGCATTATACAAGGTGTTATATATATAATTTATTGATAAATTGATTAAAAATTATGGGATAACAAATCGGATCATCTCAATATATGGGCCATAATTTGAGCCACATGCAGATGCAATCTACAATCATCTACTAATCAATCGTATATATACTTTTCAACCCAAAAAGCAAATGAAAAATAAAAATGATGATGTTTCTTTTATGATCGATCTCATTAATTATTCAATCATACTTATCAATAATAAAAATAATAATAACAATGGTAATAATAATTGTTTTAGCTAGTTTGTGTCTCATGTAGTGTAGCCGTGTAGGTGGTTGGGAAAGGTACATGGGACTGAACATTAACGCCTACCCTAACAACTTTCATAATATACCTGCCCTAATAATGAAACGACATGACATGGTAACAAATTTAAATCAAGGACGATACACATGAACCTATTTTATTCATTATTGTTGGAAAGCAATAATATCACCCATTCTCAAATTTTTTTCACACCCTATAAAATTATGGAAAGCAATAAAAGGTTAGCTAGTCTTTTTAAAAGATGAGATCTCACACTAAGAGCCCAGCCCAATTAATTTTTAGTACCTTTACCCGTTATTTGTTTGGTATTCTTTCATTCAATATATGTGTTTAAGATCATTGATTTCCTGATACTGGCATAGTGGCACAGTCACACCTGTTGAGATTCAAAGAAAAAATAAAATAAAAGAGCGCTGCTATTTCCACACCGTGTTCTATTTGAAAAGAGAGAGAGAGAAGAGCCAGAAATGATGATGATGGAGGAAGGGGAAGAATGTTGGATGGTGGTGGTTATGGTGATCTAAGATTATTTATTAATTTTATAATTGAGAATTTTGTAAATTTATAAATGAATAATTATACATATTTAACTGAAAAATATTTTAATTGACATGAAATTTCATGTCACTTAGACACAAAATTGAGCCACATTAACATTACCCAAATGGATGGATTAATCGTCTTTGGTGTTTTATTGCTTAGACTAGGCCATGATAATAGGTATGGGCTTTAGGCTCGCTATGAGGTGGGCTTGTTGAGTTCTATTATACTAGTTTCCAGTTTTTTTTTTTGGGCCAACCCAAACCCAAACCAAATCTGGGATTATTTATTTTTTTTCAGNCCAAACCAAATCTGGGATTATTTATTTTTTTTCAGAAAAAAAAAAAAAAGAGAATAACAAAAACCCCAAATCATCGTAAGAGACAACAGAGGTTGCCACGCACAGCTCGCGGTCCCAACGAGAATGGCAACGGCCATCTCATTTGCGCAAGCCATTCTCTTATCCAAAACCTTTCTCTCTCTCGGCAGAAATGGCTTAAGAAGCTTCACCTTCTGCCTGCCTTTCTCTTCTTCTTCCGCAGCTCTTTCCTCTGATAAGCTTCACAGCAAGAAATGGAGGCAGCCAGTGGCTTCAGTGCTGGAGCTTGGTGGCGTCAAGATTTCTAAAGATGGTAACTTTGACCATTTTCCTCATATGTTTTGCTCTTGGGTTTGAGCTTCTTACTGTTATACTGTAGTGGTTCAGTGAATTTTTGAATTTGGCATGCATTTCTACAACTGAGTTGGTCCGAAGTTGCGAATTTCCTTGCTCATCTCTTTGTGGGTGTGCTATGAAACTGTAATATATGAAATGAACATGGGTTAGTCGAGTTTTTATTGTGATGTATTCACTGCGGCATTGCACTTTGTCCGCTATGCAATTTGGTTGGTTGAAAAGTTGTGCATTGTTTTTGCTTTACTATTGTGGTTATTACTATTAGGTGAAATGAAGGATCGTGCCCTGGAGGTTTTGAAGCTCTTTTATTGCTTCTTTGAAGCTGTTTTACGATATTTGGATACTGGGCTTTCCGAAAATGAATCAACTACATCAAATTGCTTAGGAAAAACAACGAACAACATTGAATTGATAAATCCTAGAATGCAAACCTGAAAATTTACAGTCATACTAGTCTGGTCTCCATTGCATGGAGAGTTCTTTATTTTCGGTTTCTTCAGTTAACTAAATGATGGAGTCTGAGTTAGCCCACGTAAAGTTGTTTCTTGGTTTCAATCTATTGCATTCATCTGGTATACTGTTACTGGTTTGACACATTGCAATGCCAGTGTGTTTTTTATGGCATAACAATCAATTTGAAGCTCATTAGAATTCTCACATGTTGCTCCCATACTGTATCAGACATATATGCAATTTGAAAATTGCATGCTTGATTTTCTGAAAAACCATTAGTGGCTTGATATGTTTGGATTATGGGTTTGTAGATGTATTGAGGGATGACCCCACAAACAATGTTCCGGATACAATTTTTGCAAAGCTTGGGATGCAACTCCACAGAAGAGATCAGCACCCACTTGGGATTCTGAAGAATGCAATATATGAGTATCTCGACACGAATCACTCAAACAAGTTTGATAAGTTTGATGATCTTTGCCCACTTGTGTCTGTGAAAGAGGTATGAGTCATATTTCATTGAACATTTCTTTACGACAGCCCCAATTAATGATGAATAGCCCTCATTAACATTTGAATTGATAAACATTGGATCACGAGATAACCCAATTGTGAAGGAGCCATTTTAACTTTCTTCCTGATGGTAAATTGAATTCAATTCTTTCAGAATTTTGATGATGTATTGGTTCCTGCTGATCATGTAAGTCGAAGTTATAATGATACATACTATGTGGACTCACAAACTGTTTTGAGGTGTCATACAAGTGCTCATCAGGCAGAATTATTGAGAAGAGGCCACACTCATTTCCTTGTAACAGGAGATGTGTACCGTAGGGATTCCATTGACTCAACTCACTATCCTGTGTTCCATCAGGTGTCTTATCTCTAATGCTTTTAATAAAGCCTTTATATTGGCTTCTTGGAATTCTGTCTTACCTGATGAAATTACTTCATGTTCATATAGATGGAAGGTGTTCGTGTCTTTTCTCCAGAGGATTGGGAAGCATCTGGGACAGATGCCACATCTTATGCTGCTGGAGACTTAAAAAAATGTCTTGAGGGTTTGGCACGCCACTTATTTGGTAAAATAAGAGTGACTACTATCTTGAACAATTGTGCTTATTATATCTTAGACATAACTATGATTTTGGTATGCCATTTTGACTGTATTAGCCTTCAAAAAAATATTGGTAATGGGTTATCTATAACTGACATGTTAAGTTTTCAGATGGTCATTGATAAGATGGAATCATGTTTGATAGTGTGACCTAATAACAATCTGATAACATAACACATCAGGTTGTGTAACATTATTCTCAATACATTCATCCACACACACACACACACAAATATAAAATTTCTTAAAGTAGATATTAACTTGTAATTTTTGAGGTATATTGAAGGATAATGTGCACAATACCTATTAAGGATATGTAATTTTGTTTTCGGAAATTCTTCAAGTCTTTTTAGTATTTATTTATTTATCCTGTACATTATGTCAATATACTTATTTGGAACCTCTGAGTTGATCAAATTTTCAGGTGCTGTGGAGATGCGTTGGGTTGATACATATTTCCCATTTACCAATCCGTCATTTGAACTTGAGATTTTTTTTCAGGTATGCTAATGATTCCAATCATTTCAGGGGGGAAAAACATTGCATATGTTTCTACTTTTTTGTCTGTGGATCTGCCTACCGATTATTTGTAAAAAAGTTAGAAATGTTGGATTGGAAGCTCTGCTTCTCTCTTTCTCTCTCTCTCTCTCGCTCTCTCTCTCTCTCATGTCATTCTGTTAGAGATTCTATTTGTTCCATTGAAATCCATTGTCATTAATTTTTATGTTAAATTCCATAGTCATTAATTTCTTTGTTAAAAAGATTCAGCAACTAAATATTTTGAGTTACAGTGTGTGGATATTTTTTAGCATTACAATTTATCAACTGATGTTGAATACAATATCAGGAAAAGTGGTTGGAGGTTTTGGGTTGTGGGGTGACAGAACAAGAGATATTAAAGAGAAGCGGAAAAACAAACAATGTTGCTTGGGCTTTCGGACTTGGATTGGAGCGGCTGGCAATGGTTCTATTTGAAATCCCTGATATTCGGCTTTTCTGGTCAACAGATGAGAGGTTTACCTCTCAGGTAGTTTCTGAATCCATTAAACAATGGTTTTTTGTTTTTTTTTTTCTGATGTAACGATTTTGTTAAATATAAGTCTTCTGAAAAGTGAAATCATTAGAGCATCTCCAGTCCTTTCCCTATATTTTTCTCCAATTTGAGGATAATTTAGGGGAAAAAGTTAGATCTGGGGAAGGGCTCTCCAATGCTAAAGTTGAAATTTTTCTTAAATCTTCTTTTTGTTTGGGTTTCTAGTCTAAAAAGTAAAATCTGATTATTGGAGGTTTAGGGAGAGTTTGAGGAGCCCTATCCATTCAACTTGGTTTGGAGAAAATTTAGGGAAATCTCAAATTTGGGGAGATTTTAGGGAATGGTTGGACTTGGAGCTGTGTTTTACATCATTTTTCCCCAAATTCAAATTTGGGGAAAGGTTTAGGGAAGGGTTGGAGATGCTCTTAAATAATCAGAATCCCTCATATTTTTGTTTTTGTAAATCCATTAGATCTGATTATCTGATTTTGGATTTTTGGATACAGTTTTCAAGTGGGAAGCTGGGAGTCAAATTCAAGCCATTTTCAAAGGTATTGCTGCAACACACATGCAGAGGATTGCGTGCGTGTGTGCATTTTTTCTAGAGATGCTTGAAATTTTGATTTGAAGATTTTCATACAGGTTTTCGAACTTTAGTAGCTTATGTATTTCGTATTTCTCTGTTTATGAATTGCATCAGCATTAATTTTAGTTAGAGCTTTGATACTCCTCTCTTTTTGAGTGTGTGTGTGGGTGGTTGGTGGGTAAGAAACTATAGATTTTATGCTGCCTTCTTGTTTTACCTTCTTCATTTTTATTTGCAATTCTTTCATTGAATTAAGAGAAAGAAAGGAAATTTGAAATGTGAAAAAGAAAGAATGAAGTCGTTGTTTACAAGCAATTTTGATCATTCAGCAGTTGATGTGTGATTGGAATTTTTTTAGTCGTCTTTATAACATGGCTTCTTGAATATCAATGATTTATGGATCTAACTACTGATTTTCTGGATACATTACAGCTTGTAAACATTTCTAATAAACCTACTGTTTCTTTTGCTTTCTTTTCTTTTCAGTATCCTCCTTGTTACAAAGATGTTAGTTTTTGGATCAATGAATCTTTCACTGAAAACAATTTATGTGAAGTTGTTAGAGAAGTCGCTGGAGATCTTGCTGAGGAGGTATGTCTTTAAGAGTTCCCATTTGTATTGAGTTTCCGGAGTTGTAGATGTCGAAAATTATTGATTGAAGTGATATCTTGACAATTGTTGGAAATTAAAGGCAGCTCTAGTTTTAGGTATTTCAATGCAGTTAGTTTCATGCAATGATATCTACTGAAGTGGCTTAAAATTTGAAGATACAAAAGTACTATATTTTATTAACTTTCACTTTGCTCATTGAACATCTTGCTCCCAGAAACTATATTGGTCCTTGTGACTTGGCAAATTTATTTCAACTTTGTTCATCAAACATTTTGCTCCAAAATATTATATTGCTGTGGACTAATCTATATTCTTGGCAATGTATTCTGCAATCGATCCATATGGGAAGATTTGTTTTGAAGTTTACTAAAATACCGCTTCTATGATTGCCAGGTGCAATTGATAGACAACTTCACAAACAAGAAAGGAATGACCAGCCACTGTTACAGGATTGCATATCGGTCCATGGAACGCTCACTTACAGATGAGGAAATTAATAAGTTGCAGGTAGTTCATATAATAGGAGGTTGCAATCATTTCTTTCCTTCTTTGAAGCACTTATAACCTCAAAATTTGTTTCAATTGTGCAGTGGAATGTAAGAGAGTTGGTGCAGAGCAAGTTGAATGTCGTCATAAGATGAGAGTTCCTGGTGCGGTAGCTTGTTTTGGCAGCTCAACTCGTGTAAATTCTTCACATGATTTCCAGGTGTTGGATTTTTACTTGTACTGTGGAACCACTTTTTTGAACCCTTCACAGATTTAAGCCTGCCTACACAGATCAATTTGAAATATAAAATAAAGTTCTTTTTAGTTTATAAAAGCAAAGTTGGTAGACTCAAGTGGTTTCACCAGTAAGCAGTATTATTTCAAGTGCTAATTTGTTAGAAGGCCCTCCTCAATATGGCTGTAACATCAATTTCCATTACCAGCACGCAACAAATTCAGATGCAAATGTGCATCATCATCACAACCATTTGATGGGTTGTAGCCAATTTCTAACTAATATAGAGCTGGTTTGTCATGGTATGTTAAGGTGCTATATTTTTTATTCAAACCAACATACATTTTATTAAACCTTTCCATTTGCACGAATCTTGATTTTACCAAGCTTGTGGAGCTCACATCAGATTCATACGAAATTTGTTTAACCTGTAAAAATACTAAAACGTATGGTTGAGATGCAGAATAAATGATAGAAATGGTCCTCGTCTTCCTAAGTAATGAAGTAAAGGTGGTCACTCACCAAAACCAGTGTTATAGTGAAAGCCTTAAAGAGCTTCCAAACATGGAAGATGTGCAGATAACTAACAGTGTAACACCATAGCAAATCACAACATATAAAGTCATACAAATACTCTTTTATTGTCAAACACTGACATATTCATAATAGAAAGAAAAAGAGTATGAGACATTCAAATCTCAAATAATACTACAGGCATAAACAGTTTTCGTAAGTTGTATTTATCAAATAATGTGAAATCATGTAAACGTATCTTAATTATATAGTTTATGATAAATACATGAATATATTTTGTATAAAAAAAATGTATGTATATAAGTACATAGATGCTATTTTAGTCGACAAGATTCTCTGAGTAGCCAGAAGGTAAAGTTTCAAGATAGCAGCAGGGCTATACAGAGTAGGGAGGCCAGGGTCAAAGGGAAGACAGAAGCAGTCCCATGAGTCAACAAATTGGGACAATCATAGGCTATGGAATATCTTTTGTTGGGTCCATTTGACCCCTATGAGTAAAATGTGCGAAAAGAGTTTTCTGTTATGTCATTCTATAAAGTGATAATAAAAATATATTAATATTTAATATTTAATAACGAGATAGAAAAAAGAAATTTTAATTGATTTTTTCTACCACTTTGTACGATAACATTTTTTGTAAAAAATGGATAATGCTTAGGTTCTCAAGTTTGAAGACTAACTTTATCCTTAAGACTGCAAAAAGTTATAGTTTCGTCGTGCTGGTTCAAGATCAAAACCGTTCAATTTTTAGATCACTTAATAAAGATTATTTCTGAAAAAAATTAACTCAATCGGAAATCGTTTGGTTGTATAACTGTTAATGAATAGATACATGGTTTGGTATTTTAACTATAACTTTATATTTATTCGTTAACAATTATACAACTAAATAATTTGTTATTAAATTAATTTTTTGTAGAGATGATCTTCATTAAGTAATTTAAAAATTGAATAATTTTGATCTTGAATCTGCACGACCAAACTATAATTTTTTGAGAGCCTGAGGACAAGGTTGGTCCTCAAACTTGAAAACCCAAGCATTTTTTCCTCAAGCTTGAAGACCCAAACATTTTCCTAAAAAAATTTCTCCACACCTGCCCCTTGTATGCTTAACCCTCAGTCACGTACTCTCCTCAAAACCAAATCTATGAGACTATGAGTATGAGATTTCTTGGGATTAAGACATGTAATCCCCATTACAGGGATAACCACAAAGTTAGCAGAGTTAAATACATCAACACAACTAATTAATTCGATGGTGATAACTACTTAGAGTGATGACTGATAAGCATGAAATTTCAGGCTTCCATGTGTTGGGTTGTTGACGTGTTGGTGAGTTGAGAAGAGCAATGATTTCCTTGCACAGTAATATTACCATCCCATCTATCATGTCTTAATTGATGTCGTGTTGAGAGGTGGTAAGCTCTGTACAAACCCAACAACATTGATACCCCAATAATGCAACCTGGTTCATGTAGGGTTTAGGCTTTGATCCTTGTGTAAAACATGCTCCAAGCTTTTTTTTGACCAAAGAAAATATGCTCCAAGCTTTAACTGCATATAATGCTTTACATTTTCAGAACCATAAAAAAAAATAAAAAATCTTTACTTCTGGAGTAAAACTATTCTTCATAGAAAAAACTTTCACTTTCAGAACCACTGCATATAAGCCCACTAAAACTAAATCGAATTCTTCATGACTTCCTCAACTCGAATCTCTCATATCTTTTTAACAGGTTTTGCATTTGGAATATTGCAAAGGAACAAAAGACAATTTCGATTAGGAAAATTTATCTCATTCCATTTTGGAATTATGAATTTGCCCTTGCCTATATACCTTATATTAAAAAAAGTAGTGGGAGAGAAATTAGATACATAAGTTAGGTTTATGCTATGGTGCGAACTATGAATGTACAATATAGTTAGCCACACCAAAAAGTAAAACATGGGTTTAATGGCAAAGTGTAAATAGAGCTGGAGTTTACTGCAAGACCGATAGGTCTAGGCACTAGGGGCTCTTTAAGTCAAATATGAATTTTCACATCAGAAAGAGGGTAGTGACCTAATTTGCTTTAAAAACTGAGAGAGGCCAGATAGAATCGAAGGGACATAGTTAAGTTAAGCCGCCGAGAGAGAAAGGCCAGCTGCTGCTGTTGCAAGTTGTAAAGGCTTATGATAGGGATGTGGGATCGATGTGTCCGAAATTTATAGGATCGAATAGGATGAGAGTATGAGACTACTCTCTTTCTCTCTCTTTTTCTCGATCTCTATTGCATGGACGTGTCTCCTCTCCCAAAGTCTCACATGAGTCTCAACCACAACTCAGATTGTGCGGGGCTCAAATGAGAGATATGATTTCATCTTTGTAAGCCTATCATATTCATTGTAAAACTTGAACTCATGCGCCTAGCCTGTGTCTTGCGACTTTGTGACTTGTGAGTATGTGAGATTTACCCACAAACCACAATTTGATATTTTGGCCATACATTACTCTTTTCATTTTATGATTTGAAAAATAACCTCGCAAATGTAAATTTACTTTGACAAACTTAGACAGACAATTATCCGACCTTAGAAAAATTATTATGTAATAGTATATGGTAATGTATTACATGGTATTGTAAGGGTGAGAATGAATTGAGTCAGGTCGATAATTATACCCGACCAACCAACTCTACTATATCTCACAATCAATAACCAACTCATTTATTGTGAGTTGAATGCAAGTCGATTGTCAATAAAATCGATAACTAAGGCCTTCTACTATGTACTGGAATTTTAATAGTCAAAAGTCAAAATGGTTAACATTTGGCTATAACTTCTCTACTATGCACCGGATTGTGATAGCTATTTTTGGTTGATTGCTATATTGAAACGCAAATTTGAAAGTAAGAAAAAGTAATACCCAAATGACCTAGACCCACATGTTTGAATACTTAAAAAACTTTAGTTGTTTGTATTTAGTTTTCTTTATATGTTTTTTGCGTATACTCATCATAAAATAAATAAATAATGTTATGTTTATTATTTTTTGATAATAAAATGGGGAAATTTTAGTTTGGATAAACAAATGCAATATTCAAATATATTCAATATTGACCTTAAATTAAAAATCTTCTTAAAATATAATCAATGGTATAATTTTTTTCAATACTTAATTAATATTAGGCATAACTTAATTAGATTTAAAATTATAATACCCAAATATGAGTATCAGTACAATAGTGAAACTGATATCCAAAAAACAGTATTCACACATCTAAAATGATATTTGACTATCAAAAAATGATTTTATCATAGTAGAATGCTTAATCAATTTTAAAACCAACATTTGAACTAATTAGATAAATAAAAAATTACATTTAAATCGATTAATATTACCAACCCGATTAGATACATTGAATATTAATTAAATTATCGATCAACAGATTATAAATTGGTTGACCTTATCGGTTAACCGATAATACCGACCGAGTATACATGAACGAAGCAGATGTAGGTTTTCTATCTATCACCCATTGGGCAATTGAGGGTGGCCAATTGAAAAGACATTTTACATCGAACGTACTGCATTGAGCGAAGTCACAGTGCCACGTGCCAACTGTTCCATGTAGAATTTCAAAGTCATCAATCAATTCATTCATTAATTAAAGTTGATTTGAGCACTCCAAAAGAGAAGGCCCCTACGACCCCCCTCCCCCACCCCACTGTGATTGGGTACGGTCACCTGCTTCACGACTTCACGACTCACGACTCCTCCTGCTTATTGGCCACATTTCATTTCATTACGTCGACTTCGTTCGTTTCAGGTTTTATTTGGGAACACATTTTTTACGAAATGCGTACATGTTTTTATGTGTCGGTAGTATATAACTATACTATAATTACATTATTCTTGTCTATAGTTTTATTTCTCATAATATGTTAATTTTGAATAAAGATGTAGTTCAAATTTATATATGATATTGTCTTAAATAACATTCATAACCCAACAACACCTATAATCAAATCAAATCTCAATTATGACTTTTAGATTTTCTCCAACTTGTTCCTCCTTGGAAACCACCCAAAAACTCTTCATTCCATTCTCTCTCTTTTTTTTTTTTTAACTTAAAATTTTTTTATTGAAAAATATTTTGTTCACCAGTAATAAGCATTATGAACATATAGATGATTAACTCGTGTTCTTCAAATTATACGTGTCAATCACCTTATATGGTGTAGTAAACAAAATAGTATTTTATTTTATTTTAAATAATACTTGATGTAATAGTGTATCACATTTTGGTATCATCTTAAATATCATCTCATTAATAAAGGTGAAATATATATGTATTGGTGAGCTTCACTTATAATAAAAAAGTAATACATATATGATACTAAAATGTGATATACCTATCATTTTACTTTTGTTTTTTTTTCGATAAAACTTGAATATTATTGCACACATATATGATATGTTTACATTGGAATGCTCATTGAAGCTCATGCTACATGTCTTCTGCAACTTTGCAGCCTGCATGGGAACCCATCACATAGGCCCATGGGCTGTGTTCCTTTTCTTCTTTATTTAATGGGGTTAATTCATCACCTTCTGCCCAAAAATAGAAAAATAAAAAACAGGTCATTAAATAAATATTAATTTATTAGCAGGAAAAAATAGAGGGTGTTTAGAAAAGTTGATGAGAAAAGGGCAAATACTTTGAGAAGTTTGGAAAGTATGTACAGAGTGGACAGTATGAGACCGACTTTACAGAGAGCAGCTTCTCTTTCTCTTCTCCTTCTTTATACCGCACCCACCCATATTGGGCAGGCAAGATTCGTTTCACAACTTTGATCAACATGTTTTCTTTTTTAATCGACCACATTTTAAAAAATATTAACTAACTATTATTTTTAAACTAATTTATTTATTTAAAGAAGTGTATAGTTCGAATATCTTCTATTAATATAAAATAAGGCAAAGATACGTGAAAATTATGAAGTTAATTAAGATAGATCGAGAAATCTGGGCAAAAAGCACAGCCGTGTTTGGCATCTTTTCTTTTATTTTCTTATTTTTACGAACTTTGGGAATAAAAATATACAATATATTTTCTTCTATTTTCCTTTAAAAGACAAAAAAAATATTATATATGCATGTGGATGTTTGTACTATAAATAGTGGGAATAGTTAAAGTAATATATCGCATGGCAATCTAGTGTTGCCACGTGTAATTACCCCAAGCATGCCAAGTAAGATAACCTGTCTATGCCTAGGTTGGTAGGTTCCTATTATGGAAACTGAAAATAGAATGTGACATACCCATGTGATTCACCAGACTCCACAGTCCCCACCTATCTAATAATGTGATTCTGATCACATCCCTACAGCCATACACACTAGCTGGGGCATGTTTTATTGGATATATATACTTAACTACTTAATTGTTGATCATCATATATATTGTGAATTGAAAATTTCATATATATTATACAATAAAGTCTGATACATAAAAGAATATTATTGCTATTTGCATATAAAGTCTGATAAAAATTGTGATTAAGATATAATTTTGATGAAGTTGAGGGGTTGAGTGGTTATTGGGGTTCTCATTGTGGACAGTTTGACAATGGACATGTTTCTCTATATATATATATATATATATATATAGGCACAAGTAGGTAGGTAATGTTTGTGTGTGTTTATATAGATATATAAGAGGATAATGTGCATCATCATATATGGTATACGCAGTGAAAAGAAAATAAGGAAGAGGAGGCCAACAAAAGCAGCACCATATGTAGTTATTTAACTTATATATAATACAAGTGAAATGTAAAATATAAAGGCTGACAGGTTTTGTTGCTGGTAAAAGACTAAAAGGCTAAAACAAAAAGATTCCAAAGGCTCAATTGTAGTGCAGCATGTGGGTGTGGTGGGAAGCTCAGCAGCAGAGCCAAAGCCTCGGTTTTATCATGCATTGTCATCTTCTGCTGCAAATTAACACACACACACACTAGTACACTCTTGTAGTTGTCATGTGTCCAACATATATCCTCATAAACACCCCAACTCTGCCTCTTAATTGGCTCTTTGATTGATTATATATCCCACATACCACCCCTTAAATCAAAGATCCTTCTTCTAATTTTTAGGGTAGTATGATACCCTTGTATTAGTACTTTAGTTAACGGCTCATGGGATGAGAAAAGATGCTACAGTTATATCAATTGCCCTTTTAGTGTATTGGGAATTTGTGATTTTCAAAGATATGTGGGAAGAGAAATGGTGGGTTGGTACAGCATGAGATATGAGCTACTTTATCTCATAATATATTAAAAAAAAAAAACAAGGCTAGTCTATCTCTCTATTAGCTCTACCTTGCGGCCTGTTGCTATAATATAGCTGAGAGCCTGAGACTCACAGGGGACATAGATAGATAGTCAAAGCCTTACCCAAAACGAAAAGAGCTATTAGCCTATCACAATTCTGTACTCTCTGAAACTTACCCAATTTGGCTTTATCCTTTTGCCCGTGAACTTTCCTGCTATTCAACAGCTTTATAATGCCCAGCAATTATAGCACATATTTTAATTTAAATTAGTCCTCAAGCAAAAAAAAAATTAAAATTTCATACTTTTTTTTTTGGCCAAAAAGTTCATACATTAATTACAATATAGCACATTAGTATGCATGACATATTGTGATATCAGAAACAGTTACATAGTGAGAATCAAGCAGACCAATACTCCGGAACAAGAAGTATATGCCAAAGTTAAGTATTCAAAATCAAATTAAGCTTAAATGAAATTAAGCAAAGATAATAATATATATATATACCCGCAAGCTCCATTACCTTAGATACAAAATTGGTGAGAGTTGAGAGGTAGCTAGCTTCAATGATATGATCAGTCTCTCTCTGCACCCACCTAAAGTCAGTAATGGAAATGCCCCATGCACATCCCAGTTAGAAAGAAAACAAAGTACCCCATAATCAACACTCAATACAAAGTTACAAGCAATAACCATGCCAAAACATCACACAGATTAATCTATATTAACCACGGACCAACCAACCTTACTATTACTACCTAATTAACTAATTAATAACACATTTCATATGATGCATCCCAATAATTTATTATCCTTATTATTATTATTATTAATATTATTTCCAAAGTTTTATCTTAGGAAAGAGGAGCCCTCTGAGGAGCACCCTTTCTCCTGCTGCTAAGGGAGAGGACAATTCCGGGCAGAAATCCGCTGCCTTTCTTCTTGTTCTTCTTCGTCTTCACCTCGGCTTCTCGTGACATTATCGAATCGCTAGTGGTCTCATTGGAGCATGATGAAGCTCTGTATGGCAATGGATCCTCTAGGATAGAGCTAGGCATCATCTGCCCATCATCATCAATCACCTCCGAACCATCCATGCGTAATCCCTCAAACTGAGATATCGTGAAGTCCGATTCATCAAACCGGTAGAGTATGCCAGATAAATCTTCCCCTTGGTACACCATGTGATCAACCTGCAATCAATTTTTGTTACATGTGCAAGTTTATCACACCAAAACAAATCAATACCATTAATTATACTCATTTTGTTTGAGAAATACCATTATACCCTTATATTGACCCATCTCAACTAATGCGAAAAAGGTATAGTATATGGTGTTGCTCCAAATATCCTAAAAAAAAGAAGTCATTCTTGCATAGTAGTTTCCATTTTAGATAATTTCACATAAAACCCAATGGTTAATGTGTATTAGTAGCTTGGCAGCAAACAAGCAACATGAGCATTAAAACACAGTTTTCGTCTTCTTCAAAAACTGAATAAAGTGTATGTGCAAATGGGGTTTTCTAATTTCTTGAGATTTTCATGGTTAAGCCATAAAGCAAGATGCTTCCAAAAAAACTTAGAAAATTAAGTAGAACATTAGGTATATGTTTGTAGAACAAGTACTGTCAGAAACTATGTAAAACCATTGCAAATAGGCAAATGGAAATAAGAGAGAGAGAGAGAGAGAGAGAAGAAATGGACCTTGCATGAGAGAGAACAAAAGTGGAATGGCTCTTGGAGAATCCTATCACAAGTGAGGCAGATATTGGCAGAGCCCTGCTTGCAAGTCCTGGACTGTGGCCTCTGATTCAAGAATATCACTTTGGCACCGTTAATGGTGTAGGGCTGCAGCAGCCATATAAGGAATGGATTGGTTAACAGAAACAAAGAAATTGAATTAAATCACAATCGTTGTGAGTCTTGTGACCCAACAATTCTCACAGTTCTTTTACCATCATCAACTCAAATACACGACAAAAAAAGCCAGAGAAAATAACAACACTAGCTTTTTTTTTGTTTTCATTTGAAGTCAAAGCTCAATTACCTGAATATAGGAACAGTCAATGAGCTTTTCAAGATCACCCAATCGAACCACATCATGGTACACATATCGTCTAACCTGTCACATGGAGCCAAAAACTATCAATTGGCCACTGGTTTATAGCCACAAAAATGGTGGTTGTTAACACCACCCATTTATTAATTGAATTACCCTTATGACATCAAAGAAGATTAACAATCTTGAGGTAACTTTTCTTCTATATATGAATGATACAGAGTAATTAAGTTGAATTTATTTGCATAGTCCAACAAAGGTTTAATTAACTTCCAAGTTCAAAACTTTTCCTTCCCAGATATAGTAACTTGTTAAAATATCAATAAATAACCTCACCCGGCAAGTACTTGGAAATTGAGGTGAAAAGGGTTGGCAACCAACCTTTCATTCAAGGAAAATAAATGAACTGAGCTGAAATTGATTAAGGGAGTGGGATCTTTTGTAGAATGAAACACTAGAAAATGAAAATGGGAAAATTCAGAAATCTTGGTCAAAGTTTCGCTTTCATTGAAAGCAACAGCTGAGGAACCTTTGCAGGGTAGAAATGGATAAAAAAAGAAGTCTTCCATTAGTAGGAAACAAACCAAATCGAAAAAGTGGGAATCAAAGAGGGCATCATGAAACCTTTTTAGGAATACCATATATTTAAATTAAAATACATTGCAATTGCATGGAAGATCGAGGACTAATAAATAAGACGAGTACTTTAATTTGGAAGGATTCGAATAACAACAAGAATTATCATTTTTTAAACGGCCGAAATCAAGATCATTAAGAAGAGATCGAAGAGATCGAAGAGAGTGCATAAGAAGATTCACTTTGCTGAAATGAAAGTAAAAATGAAAGGGAGAAATTTGACAAAAATTGGAAAAAGGGTATAATTAAGAATTACAACATTTTAATTAGCAAGAGGTTTTGAAACAAGTTTCCATAGAGGAGCACAAAAAATACCAAGAGAGAAGTTAGGAGGAATACAAATAATGCCAATTATTGGAGAGTAAGAAAGGAAATGATAGAAAGAACCCTAAAAATGAATATCATGGGTATAATTCATAGGCAATTAATCACCTTCACTGAGATAGAGTTGATTAATTGTGTAAATATTCAAAGAAGCAAAGAAAAACTAAACCCCAGATATATTAAAATAACACAATTGCAAGGTACATATGAACAGAAATTGAAAAGATCTTATAGATAACACAAATTAAAGCCATGGTACATAGCTGACCATGATAAATTCAAAGAGAAACAATTATAAAGTAGAGCAGACAGATAAGTGTACAGTAAAATTGTAGAAGAATTCTGAAAAATCCAAAAGAATTTCCAAGGAACGAAGGGTGGCCAAGTAGGAAAAAGAAATGGAAGAAAGATATAGTAATTAAGTTGGTCTGAGAAAATTATGTAAAATTGATAAGGGTAGCAAGAAATTAAACATTTGAGGAAAGTATATAAGGTGGTTGAATATTATTATAGGTGGTGGGTGATGAAGGTGTATAGTAGTGGTTTGGTGAGTGATACATAGAAGATTAAAAATTAGAAGAGTAGAGAGTAGTTTTCAGTACCTGAAGAAGAGGATGAGAGCGGTGAGAAGGGAGGCAGTGGGGGCAAATACTAAGGCAACAGTGCAAACAGAAAACGTTCTTCTCGTTCTTCCTGCGGTTCTCGTGGACCCCACACCCACCAAAGAATGTCTCAGCCATCAAGCCTTGTAGCCATGCAGGCTTATTACTCATCATCATGTTCATTTCCATATTACCACCACCACCACCTGATGAACCATCGTATGCTTCTCTCACCATCCTCCTTACTTACCCAGCCTACCTTCAATTTCTTTCCTAATTTCTCTCCAGGAATCTCACTCTCAATATACTTTTCTTTTAAGGACTAGTACTGGGATTCAGAGCTGTGTGATGAGAGGCCCTTTTAGCTCTAGCTAGCTTAGCTACCTAATTAATAATATTTGAGTGACTGAGAGAGTGAGAGAGTGAGTGAGTCAGTTTATTTTTTTCTTTTTCTTTTTTCCCCAAGTGGGTTTCAAAAACCCTAACCAAACTTGCTCTTTTATAGCAGAGGAGGTTCCAGAATTATTGTCGTTTATAGACAGAGAGAGAGAAGGAGAGAGAGGGGTTGGTGTTTTATTTGAGAAATAATGAAGAAAACCCAGAAAGAGAAAAGCTTTATTTTTAGAGAGGGAGAGAGAGTGAGAGAGGTGAGGTGAGCTGAGGTGTGGTGTGGTGTGGTGTGGTGTAGGGTGGGAGAGTGGAGTTAATGGCGCGAAGACAGCCCAACAATATGTACTTTCTCTGCACTGCAAATTGCAATACACAATACAGCAATACACTACTACACTATTCCTTTTTCTACAGTGATCTGAGCGCCTCCCTTATAAGTTATTACTATGCACTATGAGTCTCTATGCCACTGTGTTGTGCATTGAGCACCCCAACCCTCATAACCCTTTTGTCTTTTCTTTTCACTCAACTTACCTGCTTAATTTGCTCATCAAATTTTCACACCCCCCAAAAGGTTCATTTTTCAACAAATTAAGTCAAACTAAATGTCAAGCTTCTTCACTAATTAAGCCACTAACTTCACTTCTTCATTAGAAACACTTCTGGTCATGTCTTAAGTTATTTCTTATCTCTATATATGGATCAAAACCCAATTCTCCCCATCATATGTAAATACCATTCTTTCCATCCTTTTTTTGGTTCTTGTGTCTGACAGATTTTGAACTTTGGAACTAAGAATTTGTTCCATTAGTTTTAATTGGGTTCCATTCTTTCTCCTCCAACACAACCTTTCCTTGCCCAATGCCCATAAAAATAAAACAAAAAAAAGGTTGCATTCATAAAATTTGAACACCATCATTATTATGATTGTGTATGTGTGAGTGTGTCTCTGGATGCCTCCTATGTTTAGCTTTTTCCTTCTTGTTGTTGCTAATCTTCTAAGTTTGGTACATATAGCAGGAGAATTATAAGGTCTCAAATGTTATTCTTTTACTAAACTATAGTTTGGGACAAATTTGAAATCTCAATATAAAGATAAACACTTTTAACCACTAAAACTGCAAGTCTCATAAAATTCAGTCATGTTTGTCATCAATTAAACTTTAGGAGATTAGCAACAACAAGAAGTAGAAAAAAAGCAACACTTAGGAGTGCCCAGAATACGTACAGCAAAATGCAGAAACAAGTGAAAAGTACCGTGTGCTTATTAATAACAAATAATATGAAGACCATCGGTTATTTTGTCTCTTTTTAGCTTTAGGTATAATCGCACTACCTCGGTTAAAAAGCTTGTGATATGACCTACAGGTCCTTTACTTGTATTTATGCAAACTTGGTGTGTCCCTTTTTTTTTTCCTTGTTTTTATATGTAAATACATATACTTTTTTTCAGGGTAAGGATATATACTTGGTTTGTCTAATTTATCATTTTAAAAATTCATCGAATTACTCAAAGAAATATTTTGTATGGTATCGAATGACTCAAAAACACCTAATTGTAGTCATGTTTGTCTACTAATTTTGGGAGGTGTGTCCCATTTGGAACTTACCCAAATGCTCTGTCATGCTGTATTAGTAACTAAGCCTAGCAGTGATTCAGGTGGGAGGGTCTGATTAAGGGAGAGAAGACATTCTTTAATTAATTGAAAATTACAACTATAAACACCAAATGAAAATGGGTTTTTGGGAACTTGTAGTTCATTGTTAGAGGGTATTTATCCTTGTAGTTCATTATTAGAGGGTTTGTTCATGTATTGTTGTATGAAACAATAAAACAAAGGAACTGGAAAATAAAAACAACAAATGGAAATCATGCCTGCATTCTTCTGCAAGTTCACCAGCTCCATCAAAAAAAAAAAAACCTATAGTGTAAATCAGGCAGAGATGCACGTGGAAATGCAACGGACAACTAGCTTTCCAAAATATTCCCTAAAAGGCTAAAATAGTTAAATTAAGATTTAAGAATTAACACATTTAGAGATTAAATAGTTTGAAATATCGAGGTTCATTCTCATTCAACAATAACATTTCATGGTCTCTGCTGGGCAGTGGCTTAAGATTCCTATATTTTCTCAGGTTAAATCTTAACTTATGTTCCGGGTCGGAGGATTTTGAGGCTTTGAACTGTGAAGTATTGGCATATCTCCTTAAATCTTAATTTGATATATTGAAAAAGAATGAATCTTTGATCTTTCATAATTCTAAAATATTTTACTTCTCTCTCTCTCTCTAACTATCTGACACATTTTGTTGCGCTTCATAAAATATGTTAATTTTATTTCTTTTTTACTTGATAATTATTTGCATTTCTTCGATACTTTGTCAAAATTTCGCCAACTTTTTAAGAAGAAATTATAGTTCTATTTTTCTGAAAAAGAGTAGCTTATGAGTGATCAAAAAACTTAGAAAATTTTACATATGGTAGAGAGTTTTAGATGATTTCAAACTTATGTTGAGTTGTTCATGAAACTTCTACACTCGTATTTTCTTAGTTCATTGCTTCTCTAAATTAGAAGAATGCAAGATTTACACCCATACTTTGAGAATTAGATATAACTATAACGTTATTTAGAATTAGAGATTGGAATAGTTCTTTTCTTATAAACTTCACAACATTTGGAAGATTTAGCGTTTGTGCATGATAACAACAAAGACATGGAGCTAGCTAGATACGGGCTAAATACGACGACAAATTAACATGGGATGTTTGAGCAGATTGAAATCGTGTATACTTATTATTAAAATATATTAATTTATTAGTATGTCCCAGCTGTGTCATGTCTTACACTTTTTTAGGTTTGTTTGTGTCTAATTGTTTGTATCATGTCGTAGTTATATCTTGTGTTTGCATAGTTGTTCCTATATTTACTTTGTTATAAGATGACATTAAGGATATCAAACCGATATTATTGCATTATACTACTACCAAAACAAATGAAGAAAGACGGTTCTTGATTATGTCTAATACAGTAATACTATATTGGGATTGGCCTAGTAGGCCGTGAACAAAAGTTCTCTCTACTCATCTGAGTTTGAACCCTTCTGTAATAAAATAAAATAAAAATACTACGTCACGAGAGACACACTACTTGGGTTCCATGTTCGAACAAAAACAGTATTCAAGAGTAACTTGAAGAAACCAGAAAAACAGAAAACTTTATTTTCAATTGATGTCTCCACCCCATTACAGTTACCTGTTAATAGTAGATAATTACATATCACGTTTTAGTAGGTGGACGAAAGGCAAGCCAATCTGGAAAAGAAATTCTTACAATCAGCTTGCTTACATAATTTTCTTCCATAAAACAAATAGTTCATACTTTTATCTGTTGGCAGCTACTTTCCGAATGATCACCTTGAATTCACGAGTCTTTCTGGGTTAATCATCTTCACTCAGTCCTGCCTGGAACACAAAATAATTACCCAGCCATAATTTCAAAGCATACAACATAAACTAGAAACTATATAATTCACATATCTTTGTCTCTGTGTGTGTGTGAGAGAGAGAGAGAGAGAGCTTAGAGAGGGTGTAAAACAGCACTAATGCCTCTACTATACTAATACTAACATGCAAAAGCATCTCGAGTGAGTATGAATTATAGTTTCACAAACATTTCCAAGGATCTGAGGAAAAGTATTGCGTTGGAAACTAGTATTGAACCTATAGAACATGAAAACCCTATTTTAACAGCATTATGATCCCCAAGTTACATAACAGCCACAAGGACACAAGAATAATGCAACACCTCTAAGTTACATAACTGCCACTTTTTTCATTGGATATATTCAAAGAATAATCAGCACCAACTGTATTAGTTACACACACATGAAATGAAATTTCTATATAGGGTTCAATATAAAATTGGTCAACATATACAATTGATCACACTTAAAAACACTAATTAAGTAAACCAGTGAAGAAAATAATTACTTGTAGAGCTTTCCAAAAGTATCTTTCAAGCGTGCAACATCAGCACCAATAACTTCAGCTACCTTTTTCCCATTTTGAAAGAAATGGAATGTTGGCTGCAGAAAAAAGCACACATCAGCAAAGTAATTTTCCTTTGGCTAAAATAAGGTATATATGGCCAACATTCTAAAAACAAAGGTTGAACACATGAGCATTAGATTACTGGAGCTGAACGCACTGAAACAAAATAAAAGGATCAAACAATTTACCACAGACATAATATTCAGCTTGCCCAAAGTGCCTCCAAGGCCTTCCTATAGATAGGATAAGCAATGTTAGATCTACTAAATGAGGCATAACAAGAAATAATATCATAATTCTTCTACAAGCAGATGCATGTCGGACAATAAAACAAATTACTACTTGAGCAAGCAACTAATGCACATCATTATGCATTTGTTTTATCAGGCACCATGAAATATCTTTTACTTAGAAAAGCGCTTAGCTCAGATAAGCAGAAAAGCATAAAATAAACCACTAACTATCAAACAAATGAAGACTGTTGAATGCAAATGCAAATATAGGTCAATTGGCCATGCCATCATTGTTTTCTGGGATTTATTTTAAGTCCAATTTATATAGTATTAAGGGGAATTTGGACAGATTAAAAATTGGAAAAATCTACAGCGAGAATTTTTCTTTCATTGGGTCATGGGATAATACTATGCCCAGCTTACCACATATTAAGAAGTAAAAAACTTCTAAACTAATGTCGCCACAAACCATTTCCAAATAAATAAATACAGTAAGTTATTAATCTTAAGACCCACTTCAGTTCCATTGACCTTAATCTTAAGATGGGATTCAAACAGTACACAATAAAACTAAAGTGGTTCCCCAAAAAACTGATCCAAGTTAAACAGTGGACAAGATTTGGGAAGCGCACCTCGTCAATGTCGACCTTATAGGTTGTTACATGTGGGTATTGCTCACCCAACTCCCCAATAACTGGAGATATGAACCTGCCTGCACAACAAGAGTATACCAAAATTCAGTTGAAAATACATTAATACTAAAAAATGACTTCATTGATGAAATTAAACTCTTGAGAACTTACAAGGCCCACACCAGACAGCAGTGAAGTAGAAAATTGCTTTCGAAGAGTCACCTACTCATTAAATTAAACAGAAAAATTAAAAAGGGTATGAAATTATTGGGTTTCTTTAAAACCAAATAAATTTTAAATAACAACAAGTAAATATACCTTGAGCTTTGCTAAGTGCGGTATTGAACTCATCCTCTGACTTGATGAGAACAATGTTTGAAGGACCTGAAATTGACCCATCTACTTATTTTACAGAGAAACCATAACAGCAAAAGCAGAGACATTAATGAAAGAGAAAGAGGAAGTACCTGAGGGTGATGAGAAGGGTCGGTGTTGCAGTGAATGGAGGTATGAGGAGGGTTTGGAAGTGGAAGGAGTTGTGTGTGGTGAAGATGTTGGAGGTGGGATTGAAGCTAGGGTTTGGAAAGAATTAGAAGGAAGCTTATGATGATGGAGAAGAGCTGCGCAGAGCTTGCTGCGATTGCCAAGCAATTGTCGTACTAAAACCCCTGAATTCCTCGCCATTTTCGTCTCTGGCTTTTGTTCCTTTGCGTGGAGGTTTAGAGAAAGATAGAAATGGATATGGGCCTTAAAAAACACAAGAGAAGCCCACGACATGAATGCGTAAATGGGCCACTAGTCACTAATGATTGTTGCATGTAAGTAAATGGGCCGACTTGAATGTGTAAATGGGCCACTAGGCACTAATGAGTCTTCTTACATCTTTTTAGGTATGGGTTGAGAAGAGTAATAAATAGGCACAATATTGATTATTGAGAATGCTCATCGACTTATAATAAGTTAGGCATTGGATCATGAAATCTTGGTGATCTTCTCTATTTAATGAATGAGGAATCTACTTTGAAATCATCGACCCTACACTACTCCCAACTCCCAAGTATATACTTCAACATAATCGCATAGGGTAGATTGATATACAGTACAAATTTTTTTTAAATTCACATGCAAATAACTAGTTCGATATGACTTCAAATTTTATCTTTCCATCTTTACTAAAATTATTAATGAGTTTTGGATTAGTGTCTTGACCACTACCAACCACTTCATAAGGAACATGATACATGAATATACATTCTACATCATTTTCTTATGTCAAACAATTTAACATATTATAGTTGAATTTGAGTGGTTAAAATGATGAAATCATGTAATAGCTTCTAATAAAGTAGATATAAATACTAGTATACTAATAATTAATTAATCTAAAACATACAATCTTGATTCGAA
The DNA here is from genome assembly GCA_003254885.1 of Purshia tridentata. Classification (NCBI taxonomy): domain Eukaryota; kingdom Viridiplantae; phylum Streptophyta; class Magnoliopsida; order Rosales; family Rosaceae; genus Purshia; species Purshia tridentata. The sequence continues at coordinate 26,575 of QANT01004091.1, read as the reverse complement.
ATCTCACAACTTAATATATAAAAATATCTAATAAGATCATTCTTATGTAGACGTATATGGAAGCAAAACCCAAAGATGGATGCCTTTGATTCTATATTAGCGGACCAACTTGTGTAATCACAAGTCACAAGTTCATAACTAATATTGGTCCGAAAAAAGAAGAAGAAGAAGTTGGTCATAGACGTTGCACCAACTGCTTGTTTTAGATCACCTGCTGAGGCAGCTCACCAATTCATGAAACATACTTAAAGCTAAACTCTTTTGATAAGGACATCCCAAGTTTATGTGTCCCGATCATCCAAATTGAAGATGGCATGGATTCAAAGCAATTGGAGTGGATACATTCATTTATTATTTTATCAGATTAGGGATCACCTAATGTTTCTTCAAGTGAAAATTACCATAACACCCTCATAACATAAAGTACAATTCGATCTTCCAAATTTGATATGTTGGATGGTCATGGAGGATATTGGTGGCATCTCTGTTGGCTTAGCCATTTTGATGTGTAAAGTGTTTGGGTGGGAGGATGAGGATATCCATTGTCGTTTTTTGCATGAGTTGTCTTATCCTTGTTAGTGTTTTAGTGGAGCATTATTCATCCTTGTCATAACTTTGTTTTTTTAATCCGATAAGTGGAAACAATCTCATCTTTTCGATTGCAAAATGATTTTCTGCCAAATATTTTGAAAAACCTCATTGCAATCACATTCTATGTTACTTTGGTTATATTATTATTATTATTCTTTTATTACAAGAAAGAAATGAGGATTTGAATCTAAGCATATAGAGAATAAACTTATATTGTAGATTAAATAAATCAACTCTAATTTATTAATATTTCTTGAGTTACAACAAGAAGTATATGCTATAAACTTAACAAATAATTTGTTTATTGTCATCAAATATTTTTCAGTGCGGTGTGGCAAACTCGACAGTTAAGTTAAAGAACATGAAGAATAAATAGAACTAAATCTAAAATTTTACTTTAAAATAAAAATAAATAAATTTCTGTTAATGCAAATTAATGGTCCTGTATAAGTATAATGGACAGCAGATTAAGTTTCCTATGGTTGCCATGTCCGCTGCAAGCCCGCAAGTTAGGGACAAAAGTCAGGCTCTTTCGTTATATCCAAAGACGCGAGCTCCCAAAAAAGTCACTTGTAGTTCCGAAAATACCCTCATACAAGTCCACATTTCCGTTTTCTTTGTAGGTGATAAAAGTCCACATCTTTTTTCTTTTGAAATTTGGGTGGCCTCTTTTCTTTTGGACCAACTTGATATTAAATAATAACACGTTTTCTGCAGGGATTTTTTGCAGAACACGTTTCTGATGACAAATTCTGTTTTAACTTCACATGTATCGCTCATTCCAAGATGAGTGAGGAAATAAAATAAATATAAAAATAAAATAAAATGGTATAGAATAGAAGCACATACCCACAAACGAGACCAAACTAAACATATATAGGTCAGCTCACGTTAAAAAAAAAAAAAAAAAGACTAAAAACATTTAGTTTGGTCTTCTTGGAAGACTTGGCTATGAGCCTATGACTTTTTTGATATTGAAAGGAAGATGAACCTATAAATAAAAGGTATGAGTATGACCTGTTAGATTTGCAAATTAATATCTCATTTTAAATGGACACTTAACCTGAAGTTTATGGAACTCTCAAACCTGCAAGCAGGTGAATTTGGTTTACTTAGCATTAAAATTTTTTTTTTTTGGGTATTGGTTCAATCAAACTCATTATTTTAATATTGTAACGAATCAAGATTATAATGAGTAGATTTTCTATTAACAACATGCAAAATTTTGTACTATAAATAATGATTATATTTACCTTCTCAACTTTTCGTTTTTCATTTAAAAATATGTCACACTATATTAATTTAGAATGCGCACTTCCAAATACTTTATTTATTATGGGTATGGAGGATTCCAAGTAATAATAATATAAAATTAGATGGTAATGGAAGTTCCATTTCTTTTTGTGTTTTTTATTTTTGAGGTGACTATTGAGTAATTGTATATATTTGCCCTTAAAAAGGTCACAAGAACCAAATCATTAGTGTTTTTCTGGCTAATAAAGGTTGAATAATTGCTAATGGAAAAAGGTTTAGAATATGCCTATCAGAATTCAGAGGCAACTCTTCCATAGCATATACATGCATGCATTTGAGAAAGCATAATTTATTACCGTGAAAAAGGATACTACATTAATTATTAGCAAACAAAAGAACTTATAATCACCATTACAATGGAAAAAAACATAATCATATGTTCTTTTATCAATAATTATGATATGTTATATTATCCAAATTATTACTTTAATTTAAATCACTATAAAAATCGATAATTCAATGATTTATTATTCAACAACTTCATATGCTATAATATGATTCAGGCTGTTAATATGAATAGCTAATTAAATGAATTTTGATGTTAATATCTGGTTATATTGTTGTCAAACTGTTAATATAACGTTGAATTTAAATAAAAACCAACTGATTAATATATAATCGAGGTTGATAATGTGGTAGTTACTTTCGGACACGTTTTATGAATTTAAGGTTTCTAGGTATTTGGTCTTGAGTCTCTTGACCAATACGCGCGCCAAATTGCCGAACCCACCTCCTTTGTGTAGTACAAAAACCACGCAGTACAAGTACAACCCCAGTGGGGCCCGTACCTAACTCCCATTGTAATAACCGACAACCTTCAGGGGCAAAGTCGGAAACAATGCACCATCCCCACCGTACCTGCTGAGGGAAAACTTTAGTTAAAAAATTGCTGTCTAACCATCTCCCTCGGAAAAGTCTCATCTTCCTTTCTCTCTCTACAAAGGAAAGCAATTCGGCAATTCGCTCCAATATTTGTATAAATTGCTCCGTTTGATCCTCGGCTCGGTACCTTTCAATGGCGCCGAGTCTCAAGGACCTCCAGCTCACGCAAGTCTCACCTCGGAAGTCGTCGGCGCTCGTGGCCGCCGCCGGCGACGATCACGGCGGCGACCTCGAGGACGTCAGGCTTTTGGATTCTTATGAAAATTCAGAGGGAGATGATGAACAGGGGACTACGAAGAAGGTTCAAGTCAGAGTCTCTGGCATGACCTGTGCTGCTTGCTCTAATTCTGTGGAGGGAGCTCTCAGAAGCGTCAATGGGGTTCTCAGTGCTTCCGTGGCCTTGCTCCAGAACAAGGCCGATGTGGTTTTTGATCCCAGATTGGTCAAGGTTGGTCAATTTTAGCTTTTGATCGAGTTTGTGTATGTTGGAATTGTGGTTTGGGTTTTGGATGTTAGTTTGTCGGTGAATATGTGACAATGGGTTTGTGTTACTTTTTGAAAATTTTGAACCTTTGTTAGTTTTTTTTTTTGGCGTTTTGAAGTATGGGGCTCCTAGTTGCTTAGGATTATTATGTTACCAAATTTGGGTTTATTCATTTTAGTGTTGCTTTTAAAATGGATTGGATCATGGTTCAGTGTCGTGTTTCATAAGTTGTTTTGGTGTGTTAGTTCCTAAGTATTACTATGGCTTACATATAATCCTGGGATCATGTTTTGGTTTATGGTGAACTGGACATGATTAAGGGTGAATTATTGGGTTATTACGGTTGTGTAATTTTAGAATTTTGAACTTTTGCTACTCTTAGTTGCTTGTAATCTTGTCAAAATTCTGCATTACATTATCACTTTATATACTTAATGCTGCAATCATGATAGGAATTAGGCTGAAGTGACAGATTAGTCCTCCACACTCCCTCTTTAATGATGGGTATCTGGTTTCGATCTCTATTTCTTTTTCTCTCTCCAATTTACTTTTGGTGTGACTCAAAATTATATATCTGATGGTATATAATGGTGCATTGTGACCATAAATTGAGGTTTGTTTCTGGGTACATTTTCTTTTTTTTTTCCCCAAGGATGACTCAGATCTAACATATTCCCAATTTGGGAGGCAGTCATACCCAACTGGATCAGATATCTAGAAGTAGGTAGAGGTAGTATTAGTTTTAGAAAATAGAAATAATGTAAAGGTGTTGTCAATCCACATTTGGATCAGTATATATGTGTGTGTGATTGTGTATACATATATATATGTATAAATTTTTTTTTTTGACAAGATGCATTTGGATCAGTATTGAAAGCAGAGAAGCTGGTGATACCATGCCATTAGCGTGATGCTTCTTGCTTGAAGATTTCTCATCTGTACTTTATAATGTGCAAACTTACTCTCCTAAACTCTCTTTGATCCTCTGTAATTTTACTTGAATAATTAAGGCCCCTTTCATATTTTCACTTTCACTCATACATTCTTTGGCATAAATATTGGGATGTCCAGTGCATATACCCCTCAAAAGACACATTTTGGCTGTTTTTGGCTTTTCTGATCTGAACCTTCTTTATCCCGTGTTGATTGCTTGAGGGAAATAACCTTGATTGTATACTGCTTACCAGCTTCGTATCGGGAGTGGGGGGTTTTATAGTTACTGAGATACTTTTAGCTCTTTCATTTCAGGATGAAGACATCAAGAATGCAATTGAAGATGCTGGGTTTGATGCAGAGTTCATACCTGAGCCCATTACAAATGGAATGCCACATGGAACCCTGTTGGGTCAGTTCTCAATAGGAGGTATGACATGTGCAGCCTGTGTGAACTCCGTTGAAGGTATTCTCAGAGGGATTCCAGGGGTCAAAAGAGCTGTAGTAGCCTTGGCTACTTCATTAGGGGAAGTGGAGTATGATCCTACAGTAATTAGTAAAGATGATATAGTCAATGCCATTGAAGATGCTGGTTTTGAAGGATCACTTGTACAGAGTAGTGAGCAGGATAAAATCATACTGGGAGTTGCTGGCATATCAAGTGAGATGGATGTACAGTTTTTAGAAGCCATAATTAGCAGCTTGAAAGGGGTGAGGCAGTTTCGTTTTGACAGGATTTCAAGAGAACTTGAAGTCCTCTTTGATACTGAAGTTGTCACTTCCAGATCCTTGGTTGATGGGATTGAGGGGGCAAGCAATGGGAAGTTTAAACTACAAGTGGCGAACCCTTATACAAGAATGACTTCTAAAGATGTTGATGAAGCCTCAAATATGTTTCGACTTTTCATTTCCAGTCTGTTTCTCAGTGTGAGTACTTTTTCTTCTCAACATGCAGATTGCTATGTTATATGTCAGATCCTTAACCTTTTTTTTTTCCCTTTCCCTTCATTTTTTTCGCTCTTCTTTATATTATATTTTCATGATATTATTCTAAATATATATATATATTTATTTAATTTATTACTGATATTCAATGAATTGGTGCCAGATTCCTGTCTTTCTTATTCGAGTAGTTTGTCCTCGCATTCCACTTCTGTATTCATTATTGCTCTGGAGATGTGGGCCCTTCGAAATGGGTGATTGGTTGAAGTGGGCATTGGTGAGTGTTGTTCAATTTGGTGTCGGGAAGCGCTTCTACATTGCAGCTGCCAGAGCTCTACGAAACGGTTCAACTAACATGGATGTTTTGGTTGCCTTGGGAACTTCGGCCTCTTACTTCTACTCTGTTTGTGCGCTTCTATATGGTGCAGTCACTGGGTTCTGGTCTCCGACATACTTTGAAACAAGTGCCATGCTAATAACATTTGTACTATTGGGGAAATATCTTGAGTGTCTTGCAAAAGGAAAAACATCAGATGCCATCAAGAAGTTGATAGAACTTACTCCAGCTACAGCATTGTTGCTTGTCAAAGATAAAGGTACATTGTTAGTTTTGTTTTTTTAACTTTTTGTTTTGCCCTCAAGATTTCCTTTTCCTTAATTTTAATATCTGATATAATCATCATTTTTTTCAAAATTAAACTTAATGCTGAATTGGAATATAACTTCTGGATAACCGGCTAGTCTTGATTATATTGGTTATTAGGTGGGAGATGTATTGGAGAAAGGGAAATTGATGCCTTGCTAATTCAGCTTGGAGATGTGTTAAAAGTTCTTCCGGGTACAAAAGTTCCTGCTGATGGTATGGTTGTGTGGGGTTCAAGTTATGTCAATGAGAGTATGGTGACTGGTGAAGCTATACCTGTTTCAAAGGAAGTTGATTCATCAGTTATTGGAGGAACGATAAATTTACATGGTGCCCTTCACATACAAGTTACAAAAATTGGATCTGATACAGTTTTGAGTCAGATAATTAATTTGGTCGAGACTGCTCAGATGTCCAAAGCTCCTATTCAGAAATTTGCTGATTTTGTAAGTGCCATGATATAGTTTTTCAAGTAATTTGTTTTTGTGCTATTTCTATGCTATATGATTATCATTTGAAGATTATTTTGAATTTTATTGTTAATTTGTATTTTTTTCCTCTGGAAAACAATTGCACACAAGGTTGCTTGAGAGTTCTCAGCATTATTAAACTCAGCCAACAGAATTATGATAAAAAAATATGTTTACACTGGTTTTCAACGTGCTTCATTCCTTGAAGTTTATAAAATTGTCTACCTAACTTGTTATGTTTGCTGTTATAGACTAGAATTCAAGTTACATTTTAGTAAGTATCATGAGAACACAATTTAAACTTTTTCTTTCTGGAGGAACCTTCAGAAGTATGTATTGGCATTATATTAGGATGAGAAATACTTGATTGTGTATACAGTCTAGGCTGCTTATATTTGCCTGTCTAGTATTGTTGCTTGCACATAGTCTCATTTGCTATCTGGGTTTTTCTTATATTGTATTTAAAGAAATACTTTCAACTGGTAACACATTTTTTGGTGCATGCTTTTATGTTAACAAACTTGACTCAGAAGAAGGCATATATCATTAGTGAGTCTGTAGTCTTCTTTCAGTGAAAGTCAAGCCTTCTTGTTACCTCTTGCCCTTTGGTTATGTTTATGCCAAACGAGAACTGTAGCTTCAAGGTGCTCTTTAATTTGGAAGAAAGGACATTTTTTTAACTTCAACTACTTAAAAATGTTTTTCTAGGTCAGCTTCATGCTGTTGAGTTTATCAAATATGAGCAAAGGGCAAAGCAATTTCAGTGCCAATGAAAAATTGCCAAGTCACCCTTTATAGTTTGTCCCCTCCTTATCTTCACTCAAACCAACTCAGTAGCAGTTCCTAAATTTATGATCCACAGCCGTAAATGTCTCTGCTAAATTGAGTACAACTAATGTCCTACATATCTTCGTGACTGCAGGTTGCAAGCATTTTTGTTCCCACGGTAGTTGCAATGGCATTGTTCACATTATTGGTTTGGTAAGTTTACAGTATTTATTCCGATCTTTCACATAATCAGTATATTTGTAAGTTAGAATCCTTTTTTCCTGCTGGTCATAGTGTATATCTTTCATTGATTGGCTGTAGGTATGCTGCTGGAGCCTTTGGAGCTTACCCAGAACAGTGGCTCCCTAAAAATGGAAATCACTTTGTTTTTGCCCTTATGTTTTCCATATCAGTTGTGGTGATTGCATGTCCCTGTGCACTTGGCTTGGCAACACCAACGGCTGTCATGGTTGCAACAGGGGTTGGGGCTAATAATGGTGTGCTGATAAAAGGAGGAGATGCTTTGGAGAGAGCTCAAAAGGTGAAGTATGTGATATTTGATAAAACAGGTACCCTAACACAGGGAAAAGCTCAAGTTACTACTGTAAAAGTTTTCACAGGAATGGATCGTGGAGAATTTCTTAAATTGGTGGCTTCTGTGGAGGTAACTTTCTATTTCCTGACTAGTTTCACTTTTTTCTTCCAGTTCATTTCTACATTCTTGTTGTCCCCTTTCTAGATTTAAACTTTGGTGCTGTAAGAACTCCAGAGAGACCTCCTTAATATTTAGTTTTTTTTTTTCTTATCATCTTTTTGTCCAATGATCTTTCGAGCAGTCTAGCACCCCTTTTTCTGTCTTTGTTCCTGAAAAGGGACATTATTACATTCTTTAATTTTTGTTATGCTTATTTATATCAAATATTAAGTTGCAGAAAGGTGACAACTATTTGCATGTCTATATATTTTCTAAATTTTCCTGCTCTCCTTTGCATTGGCTCAGGCTAGCAGTGAACACCCACTGGCAAAAGCAATATTGGAATATGCACGCCATTTTCACTTCTTTGACGAGTCTTCTGTTACCAATGATGCTCCAAAAGAAAGCAAAGAGCCCACAATCTCTGGATGGCTTTTTGATGTCTCAGAGTTCTCTGCTTTGCCAGGAAGAGGTGTCCAATGCTTTATAGATGGAAAACTTACCCTGGTGAGTTCTGAATTTCCTTATGGCTTTCCATATGGGTATATATGCTTCACCCATCTGAGGTTTCTTATGGGAGATATTGTGTCGTGAACAGGTTGGTAACAGGAAGTTGATGACTGAAAGTGGAATCGACATTCCTACCCATGTAGAGAACTTTGTTGTAGAGCTGGAAGAAAGTGCAAAGACAGGCATACTTGTTGCATATGATGGCAATTTAATTGGTGTTTTGGGGGTTGCAGACCCACTAAAAAGAGAAGCTGCCGTAGTCATAGAGGGACTTGGTAAGATGGGTGTCATACCAGTCATGGTTACAGGGGATAATTGGAGGACGGCACAGGCTGTTGCTAAGGAGGTTCGTATATACCTGTTTATCAATTATTCAAACCCAATCCTCGTAATCTTTATTGCAATATTCATTAGGTTTTGCCTGAAATCACGTTTGAGAATTATGTCTTCATATAAATTGATTGTTCGAGAACATGTTTTGATTTTAAGCAGGTCTGAAATTTCTGTTAAAATTAGTTTAATAATGATTTGGTAAAATCAAGTCATATGGTTTCTGAGTTCTTTGTTCTCTTCTGCAACCATTTAATGGCTCCTTATGGTTCAACTACAAATGATATAATCATTTTTTGGTTGCATAGAAATTGACATTCATGTGAAAATTATATTGTTGGTTGGACAGGTTGGCATTCAAGACGTGAGGGCAGAGGTAATGCCGGCTGGAAAAGCGGACGTCATTCGTTCATTCCAAAAAGATGGAAGCATAGTTGCAATGGTTGGTGATGGTATCAACGACTCTCCTGCCTTAGCTGCTGCAGATGTTGGTATGGCAATTGGGGCAGGGACGGATATTGCAATTGAAGCAGCCGACTATGTATTGATGAGAAATAACTTGGAAGATGTAATCACAGCCATCGATCTCTCAAGGAAGACCTTTTATCGTATTCGATTGAATTATGTGTTTGCCATGGCGTATAATGTGATCGCAATACCTATTGCCGCAGGGGTTTTCTATCCTTCACTGGGGATCATGTTACCACCATGGGCAGCTGGTGCATGCATGGCTATGTCATCTGTTAGTGTTGTATGCTCATCCTTGCTCCTTAGAAGATACAGAAAACCCAGACTTACAACCATACTGCAAATAGTCGTAGAGTAGAATGAAAAAAAATGAAAAGAAAAATGTTCAGCTTTGTAGGAAGGAAACTGAAATAGGATAAAAGGAGTTCAAATGGAACTTTATACCAATTTTTTGAATTTCTGTTATTCTCCTCGTTTTTCTTTTCTCTTTTGCCTTATTTGCGATGGGGTGTAATTTATATCTCCTCATTCATTGTAAATGCCACATGTATAATAATTTCCTCCTCTTTGTTGTTTTGTTTCTTCTCTTTGTTTTGATTTTTGTATTCAGTGAAGAGGAATAAATTTGTGTATGAGGTTTGCTTAGGAGCCTCGGTCACACCCTCCACTGTGTTCACATTATACCTTATTAGCAAAAATCAAATTGAAGCAAAGGAAATAAAAGAAAAATGACACACCAGTACACATATTTGCTTTTTAATTATGTGATGGTTTTGTATTAGTAAGAAGGAAAAAAAGGTGCTAATTGATTTTATTCTTCTACATGAAAGTCTTAACCAAAGTGTCATTATCTTTATGTGAGATGGCATTATCCTTCCTTTTGTGTACCAATCAAAAGTGGAGGAATATTTCAACTCTGCTTCCTATTTGGCCAAGGGTTTACACTTTGCACAACAGCAGACTGAGCCTTTTTGTGAGTTCTAATTCTATTATCAGACTTCAGACCCCAATGTTGGGTAGTCAGCAAGAAATTAAGGGTTTGTGTTCAAATCAGTCCTGGTTGGTTTTTAGCAGATTAATCAAATAATTCCCAGCTCATAGGTGACGCAATGACCAGTCAAAAGACTAAAAACTAAGGAAAAAACAAAGTGGTTGGTCAAAGTATCCATGATCAGCATCTGGGTTTGAAAGAATAAATATTCTATCATTATTTTCTGCCGGGTTAATAATTGTTTCAAATTGTCCATCTTGGAGACTTTGACCCAATAATCAGCCTTGTCATCATCACCACACCACATAGTACATGTACATGTACATCTTAATTAGCTAGTGATTAGCAGCACAATACTTGTATTTGTTTCACACACATCTAGTTTATTAGGGGCTGCATGAAGGAAAGACTGGTAGTACAGTACGTACATGCAACTACATACATATCTAATAAAAATTACTTGTTCAACTTTGTCAACTTAATTATCAAATTCTTTATACTTTATAGTGTATCACATTTTTTTTACTTTATAGTGGCTCATAATTAAAAAGAGAAACCATAAGTAATACAACATTGAAAGCAGAAATTAAAGAAGCAAATTCCAATTAACATAGAAAAAAACCATAGACTTTGCTGCATTTTCTTTTCTGCCTTGCCGGTCTCTTTCCCTAGTGAGTTGGTGAAGAACAGAAGCCTTAGAATATGTTCCTCATAGTCATAGCTACATGGGTTTTATATCACTAAGCCAAGGCCAAGACCTGTGCCTGTTGACTGTAGCTGTGACAGTAGTTTTAAGGAATTACATCTTCTACCAAAAAAAAAGGAAGAAGAAGAAGCATAAGAAACGACACCGTTGGCACATCAGATTCCGTACAGTTACACACAATGGCCTCTTCAACATCCTAAGGAACCAGGACAAAAGTGATAACGATTGATTTCTTTTCAACAAAAGAAAAGACATAAGAAATGTTCAAAGGATCTTTTGGGTCAAATATCACATGTATTAAACTTGCTATACAAGCTAGCCAATCTTAGTGACCCCATCGGGCGGTGAAAGGGCCCACTTACATTGTTCCAGATATATTATTTCCTGAAAGTATATTTTTTTACTATCTGAAATTATATTACATATGCTGCTATGCACAATATTAATGGTAAATTTCTTAATTAGATAAATAATAGTACACTAATCCAAGAAATTATAGAGTGACAACGCTCTTCAAATTATAGATAAATAAGCATTTTCCCCTCTACATATGGATAGTCATATTAGTGACTAGTGGCATTAATAATTATCTAGAAGCTAATATATATAAATATTTTGAAAACAATGCTTCATCATCAAGTAAACAAATTAAAATAAATGCAAATTAAGCGTTCACATTGGATCACCCTCCCTGATCTACTCTTGATAGCGTCACCTTTCAAGCTGTTTCAGACACGAAATACTGGAATACTGAAATGACATTAGACTTGGCTTTGTTAAAAATAGTACTAATTAATTAATTAATTAATTTACCTTGTAGTAATGAAATTATAATTAATTCTTAGACTTAGGGGATTGCTGCAAATAACCTCATATAATTAATAGATGACGTCTGAGAGTAGATCACTTTTGATGTCATTATTTCTTAACTTTGAGAATGACGATTAACTATGCTGTGAATAATATTGTTGCCATTAATTATAAAAAGAAAAGCGAAAAAGACTATGCATGTTGCCATGTTCAATTAATTAATTATTCAATTAGTTGATTACCAATATTAATTCAGCATATATGTTGAAAATTAATGCTACAGAAATCAACGGCTTGTATACATAAATAATCTATATGATGATCACTTGCAAGTAATTTTCACATTGATTCTTAATAAATCAGATTATTCATCAATTCCATAATAATCTTTAAATTATATATATATATATATCTATATATTACTTATGTTTTGTGTTTTGTGAACCCGACACAAGACCTGGACACGTAGAATAATCTTTGCTTTCCTAGTTGTTGGAGACGGATTATATCCCTATCTAATGGAAAAAACAAAATCATATATACATAAATGCATGCATTAATTTTAGCATTTTTATTAAGATTTTTCAATTCCTTCAATTAAATATATATTAAATTGAAGTCAAAGAAACACAGGCGGTAACATATGGATCTATTAATTGTTAATTCAATTCTTCACGGTGATTAGGTTAATTCATTACGTACTCTCTCTCTCTCTCTCACACTCTCAAACACATATCATTTGCAGCCCCCAAAAAATATCCTTTGATAATCTTGAATGATTTATATTATATTAATATCTCCTTATCTGAAACTTTAATTAATCAGAACAAGGATATGTTTGGTGGGATATGCAGCACATCAAACTAATTAAGCTAAATTTGTTTAATTATGGTTGGCTTATTTTAACAATTTTTTGACCAAGGAAGCATAGACCATCTCAAAAGGCATCCATCCAATTAGAGTGTGTATATAGGTGATGTGGATATGCTGATGACCTCATTGATATAAACAGATGTAATTTCCAGGAAGCACAGCATATATACTTTCTCAATAAGCTAGCTACCACATCTCTCTTTCCCACCCTTTCAAAGGAAAGGTCAATAGTAGACTTGTCTTAATTTTGACCAAAACATACAAGTCACTATAAATATAATAGATACACCAACTTGCTTATTCCGAATATCGATCACCCACCACTCAAAATCATGAGTAGCAGCAGTGCATGTTCAAATCCAATAACTCTCTCTTTAGAAATTTAATTACTGATTTTAGGGTTGGAAGGTCGTACGTCAAGGTATTGCTCAAAAGTTTATGTTCCTCCTCGATTATGCAAAGCTTTATCTTGTAAGTTGTTTGATTAATTGTTGGTCCAATTTCAGGCATCAACAAATTAAGCAGCAATTAACATGCCTGGTCCTAATGAGTGGGAGAAATACCACCAAAAACCCTTCATGGATAATGGGTTGCAGCAAGCAACGCCCAATATCAATGGAGGGTTGTCATCAGATTCAACTATTGTGACAGAAAACATGAAGATCAACAGCCCCAGCAGCTCATACAACACAGGTCAACTAACACCTACCGGAAGTGTATCGAAACCAATTCGGCGGAGGTCTAGGGTTTCCAAGAAGACCCCCATCACTCTCCTCAATGCCAACGCCAATAACTTTCGATCCCTCGTGCAACAATTCACAGGCTGCGCCACTGCTAGCACACCCATTTCGTTTGGGAACCAAAAGGGTCCGATCAACTTGAGTTTTGGACTCAACAATGCAACCAATGCGGTTATAGCACCTTTGGGCAACAACTTTAACTATAACTATAATAGTTACCATCATCAGCAACAGCAACAGCAACAGCAACTTCAACAACAACAACAACAACAACAACAGCAACAAGAGCAAAAAAGACAACCCCTACTTCAACTGCAAGAAAACCAACAACTGCACCAAGAGCAGCAGCAGCAACAATGTATGTATCCGTTTGACAATATTAGTGGTGGACCTGGTGGTTATAATCCTATGGCTTTGGAAACTGTGGATGGGATTGTCATGGATCAGGAAGATATAGCTTTAAATGACTTTTCTTTATTCTCCAATTAGTACTAGCTATAGGAATTAAAAGATCTATGATCATGTTTAATTAGTTTCTGCAAGATTATATATGGATAGAAGAAACTGAAAAAGAAAAAGCTATATATGTAAATTAATTTCTCTCTTTAATTATGATTAAGTTTATTAACGTATGCTACTGTAATAGAACAATATGAAATTTTCATCAGATCGATATGCTCATCATGTTGTTTACGATATGTTATTTTGTCCACTTTGAATCACTGTTTTTGTGTGAAATTGATGAGAGTGCTGTATATATGTATTTCTTCATATTTTGGTGGATTCATATATATATGATCCTTTCATACAGCTTTTAATTTTGGTGCATGGCACATGTGTCACTTTTGAGCTCGCACCTATTAATTAAATAAATGGCCTTATATTAATATATGTTACAAATTCTTTTGATGAATGAATTTGATGCATGGTGTGGACACTCATGGTCTATAATAATCAATTCTAACATTTTCCCAGCTTCTTCATCATCTGGGGTTGCTGAGGATTATACAAATATTTCATTAGGCATGCATCAATTAAGCAATAAATAATAAGCAAAGTTGGGGTTTGATCGGGTCAACATATAGTAGCTAGTAGCTAGTCTTGGAAGTTTCATTGGGGAAGGTGCAGTAGTGGTAGTACTGCTGCAACAGTCTATTATAGCCAGTGAAGAGAATTGACTAGACACTAGAGAGTGAGAAAGGGGTGAAGGATCGGACCAAGAAAGTGGGCTGTAGGGTTTAATTTGCATCACAAATATTCCTCCTTCTTTGGCTCTATCTTAATTCTAATCAAGTCGACTCCATCACTTGGTTGACTAAGAATCTTACCTTGCTTTTTGACTTGGTAGTAGTCGGTAGGAGTAGTTGGTGTATATATGAAAAATATGATTAGAATCGTCAATATCTTGTTTCCACCTTCTAATTAAGAACTAAGAAGTCTTTTAATAAGTAAATAATGTTATTTATGTGATACTTAAGAAGCATCAACTTGCAAAAAAAATTTCAGCCATCATTTTTCGAATTGAAAGTTCACAAAAGAAAAAATAATGGAATCTTACATGTTTTACATTATATATGCCAAACATAAATGATCATATACATCTCCATAAAAACCAATAATTAATACATCAAATGCATTTGATCTATTTGCAGTTTTTGAATCAAGACACCTACTCTTGATTATATATATGTATAGGTGTTGGATTAAAGTTCTCCATATCAGTGAAGTCAAAAGTCTCCACAAATCTACATTATAAACCAAGTATTCCAAACATGCAATCGATTAAAATCTTATCGCTTGTTAAAATAGAAGAATTCATACAACATGCTTTTTTCAATAATATATTGCATGCTTTGATCTTGGCCCAAATACAATGCAATTAATATTATGGCTTCAAATTAAGACTACACATCAGCATGCATGCCCTTTCACATTACTCCATATTGTGAGGTTCATAGCTGAGGAAGTATTACTCCGAAAGTTGTATAATTTCACTGATATAATTTAATTATCAAATTATTCTAATAAAATCCAAATAAATGCCAAAAAAAANAATAAAAAAAAAAAAAAAAAAAAAAAAAAAAAAAAAAAAAAAAGAATTATGAATGGAACATATAAAACAAATGTGTTATATAAGAAAAAATAAATCAAACCTACATGTCAAATTGTCAATGAGATGGTTTGGTCACCGAGGCCTGTTGACTGAGTGTGAATGGTCTACAATACTATACATGGAGGACCATAGGGTTGTAGATTGCAGGACACAAGTTGACTCCTTGATTATTTATAACTTTTAGAGTGTATATTTTGCTCATCACGAAAAAAAATGGTGGTAAGTAATCATAGGTGGGTGGTTAGTAATCATAGGTGGGTGGTTGACAACTGTTACTCAAAATAAAAGATTGAGAAAATTAAATGACATTAAATGGGCCAAGCTAAATGGGCCTAGAACATGGGCCATCTGTCGACCAACCTCATGTCGGACCAAAAAAGAACTGGATTGGACAGTGGCCCACACCACCCTGAATGTGGTTCCCGGACTTTTGCTGAAACTGAAAGACGACGCAGACGCGGAGATATGAATTAGTAGTAATATAGAGTGACAGTGTAGAAACAAGAACTGAACACTTCTTCAACCGTCAATTGAGAAAGTATGTGGGCGACAACGGTCTCTTTTCCGCGCTACGCCTATGCCAAACCCATGCACACTCTTCCAACTTCTGTGTCAAAGCGTATGGGCTCCAAGTCTTTAAAGCTCAGAGCTTCTTTCTTCGACTACCCTCTCGCAAGCAAAATATTGGTCAAAAGTATACCCATATCTCTTCCTTCTTCTGTGTTTTTTAAGATTATCGTATAACTTTGGTTTTACTTGCTACAATCAATGTGAATTTCATTGGTTTCTCATGTGGGGTTTCTCCAGTCTGTGATTGTGATGAAGTTTGTGAAGTAAATCAGCTCTTTAGTACTGAATTTGATTGTTTTACCATCTGGGTCTTCTTCAATTTGTGATTTTTATGTTATATATGAAGTGGGTTAACTCTTGTTTATTATGCTTGTTAGGTTTGCGAACTGGGTTTTGTGAATTGGTGGATTGTCATATAGTTTATGAAGTTAATCAGTTCGTTTTTGCTGATTTTATTTGTTTTCTATCTGGTAGAAATTGTACATTTTGATACAATTATGAAATAGTTTAGCTCTTAGTTATTTAATTTTGATTGATTTAACTTCTTGCGTCTTCTCAATTTGTGAACCCGTGATTGTAAATGTATATTAGTTGTTAAACATATTTTAACTACAGCTTATTTGGGACAAGGGTTAGGAAGAATCACAAGGTAGTTTGGATGATTAAAATGGAGTGATTATAGGCAAGTAGAGGTACAACAGTGAAATTTGGTATACATGAAGGATTTTTTGTAATGAATATGGAGCTGACGGAGCATATGGAATGTAAAAGTAAGGTTGCAATTAAGGCTGACGACCTAAGAAACCCAAGGGTGATTAATTTCGTTTTCAGAGTTCAAAATAATTGAAAAGGAAAGAGATTGAGGAGAGTATATTGAATGAAGGGTTCCGTTTTGCTCAATCCTATGGTAAAGAGACACTGGCTAAAAACCAAATGATAAAGCTGGCAGAGATAAGTGGAATATGATATGGTTTAGTATAGCTGTTCCTAAGTATGCAGTTACTTGGCTTGCCTTCCAAAATAAACTCACTACCAAGGACAAATTCGCTGGGGATACACTGGAAATCTCACTTGACTGTTTGGCATTCATTTCTTTGCAGAATCTCCTCTTCCGTGAGTGTGGTTTTACTTGAAGATTATGCCCTGCTGTCCTTCAATATGTAAGATTGATCAGCAGCAGAGCACAGAGTGGCCAATCAACGATTTCAAGAGCATGAAGTTGGATTTGTTGCTGTTAAACTAACTAGGAATGGATTGATTGACCATGTTTTGGCATGAAGAAATACTTTTGCTAGATGTAACAAGTTCTACACTGATGAACCAAACCCTTAATTGCAAGAATAGATGTTAGATTTAGAGTTTCAGGTCTTAGCAATATTAGTTTATTTCTAGAATAAAGAAAATATGGAATTTTCCTCCAGTTGTCCAAGTTCTGATTGTATTATCTTGAGCTGCAGATATACCATATTCCACCAGTGAAAGTAGCTTGCAGGACAAATTTTCAAATTTTGGCCAGATAGCTGAAGGTAAATTCTTGTGATCTTGTCTTTCCTAGTTGATTATGCAAAAAGCATTAGGTATCTTGTATAGTCTGATCCCTCATCTGTTCCAATACATTTCTCCCAGTCTAGTAACTGTATTTACTATCTCTTGCAGTTAAACTAGTCAAGGATGAAGTCTCAAGAAGGTCCAAGGGGTTTGCATTTATCCAATATACCAGTGAAGATGACGCTATGCTTGCCCTGGAAAATATGGATCGCCAGGTTCTACCTTTGCCATTTTCTTCTACCTTTGCCATTTTCCATGAACCCTTGGTGACTGATTTGCTTCTTTTATCAGAATCTTGATGGCAGGGTCATCTATGTAGAGCTTGCAAAACCTGGGAAAGATGCTTATGGAGGATATCCAACAACCTCTGGACCCCCAAAGAAGCAGTCTTTGCAGCAACAGCAGCAGCAAGAGGAAGTTTCGGACTGCTGGTACTGAGTGAAAACAAAATTACAGGAGTTTTTGAAAGGAAAAAAAAATATTGGATGCAAAAGGTACATTTCACTCCTGCAACCATGTGGCACAAGCATTAGCATTGTGGAATGTCATCACAGTATTTGTTTTAGAAGTGTGTGGTTAGAACATTTGTAATTGGAGAGGTTATAAAATGTCTCTATGGTCATGGAAAGGAGATGATTTTTCCCTGACATATGGGAAGGAAGCATTTGAGCATTCAGAGAAGAAAACAACTGTAATACTAATGAGATATAATGTTATGATATAAACAATTTATAAATCTTATTGAAATCACTTGTCATATTACAGAGGTTGACATTGGAAGCACAAATGCACAATGGACGATAATGTTGTGTTGAAACATTCACATCCACTTCATGTTGTTAATGATCTATGCGGGTGCGAAACTGACAATAAGAAACTATTTTAAGGTTACATAACTTGGAATGATTGACTGACAGTCTGACAGTCTGACAGTCTGACAGTGACAGGGGTTGTCTGCGTATTCTATTGGATTGAAGAATTCGAGTTTTTCCTCTTGACTTTCTCGTCAATTTTGGGCGGTTTGAAGTTTGAACAACAATATTATATTAATTGAGCTACTTGTAAACATAAACAAATATTCACCAAGTTTTAATATACTTGAAAAGAAAATTGGCCAACCTAACAACTCATTTGAACTTTGACGCTTGTTTGTGTAAACTCGAGAGGCACCACTCTTGTTTTGTGTTATTATTTTGTTAGAACCGTATGTTAACTAATGTATCTATAGTCGTTGAATTATTTAAGTAAACTAGATTTTATGAAAACCACTAAATAACATCTTTTCTAAAGACAATAAGCTAAATCTCTTTTAATTGTGGATTGTGTGAATTTGCAAGTGTCACGAAAACCAACAAAGAGTATCTTAATTTACCAAAAAAATTGAGCTCTATATTCTAGAAACAATGGGAAAAAGAAGAGATAAAAATAGTAACCGTTTTTGGCGAGAGAAATAACCGCTAAAATTAAAAACGACCTTACAACGACAGCAAAGGAATACATGTCCTACTAGTTACTACTACTACTCGAAAACCGAAATTGTGAAGAAAACCTGGGTTCTTTCTGGGGGTATTGTACGTCACCGTACAAGGAGTGGTCTTTTAAAGAGAGAGAGAGAGAGAGCCAGAGAGCAGGGAAGTCTGTTTTCTCTGAAACCCACAATTTGCAATTCAGAGTTTAAAAGATGGTGGATCAGAATCAGAGTAGTGAGGAGCGTCCAGTGAGAGTATATGCAGATGGCATATATGATCTCTTTCACTTTGGCCATGCCCGCTCTCTTGAGCAGGCCAAGAAGCTGTAACTCTTTCTCTCTCTCCCTCATAAATTAATTAAGTTTATTGTTAATAATTTCATGTGGGTTTTCATATCTGTCACTAAATTTCTTGAAACTCAAGCAATTTCCTTTCAGGACTTGAGTGTTTTTTGTGGTAATTTGCTGCTGAATATTCAGGCTCTTAGAGATTGGCTACGTGATATATGTATTCATGTATGTCTGCCTTGGAATTGTGATTTGAGGCCAAAACGATTATTTGTTCTCATTTTTGTTGTTTGTTGCTTCCAGAAGTACATTTGAGATATATGGGTCCTATTTTATGCTTAAACTGGGTTATCAAATCAATGAAGTTTGATTTAGTTTTGAAGTGTTTCATTCATGTCTACACTCTAGGTTCCCAAACACGTACCTGCTTGTTGGCTGCTGCAATGATGAAGTTACCCACAATTATAAGGGAAAAACTGTTATGACCGAGAAGGAGCGGTATGAGTCCCTCCGCCACTGCAGGTTGGTTTATGCATGTGCCTAAATCCTCTCATTTTTAGTATTTTTTTTTCTCATCTCTGTTGGGCTTCAATTAAACATAGGGAAGGGATGGATGAGAAGTATTGGTTAGTCTTATGCTTGATGCTATTCTTGTGTGGACTTAGAATGCATTTTTGTGTTTTATCTAATGAAAAATGTTAAATTTCTAGAAATTAGGTTTCCTTTTTAAAGCATTTTGACCTCTTTTTTTTCCCAATTTGGCTAATCTTTTCATGATACCCAGATATTTGAATTTAATTTAGAAAGACATCTTCATCAGTCCATGAGCTGGTCAAACAATTGAATACCATATTTTTGCATTATCACACTCAACTAACTATTTTGCATTTTTCAATTTTTTTTTCTAAAGCATTGTCTTGTAATATATTTGATACAGATGGGTGGATGAAGTTATCCCTGATGCACCATGGGTGCTCACGCAAGAGTTTCTTGACAAACATCAGATTGACTATGTGGCACATGACTCTCTTCCGTAAAGTTAACCAACCCCAAATAAATTACCTTAATTTTACTAGATCAATTTTGCAAACACTTGAAATTTGTCTCTGCTTGTCTTTTTCCTTGGCCTCACTTTTATTTTAAGGGGAACAAGGATTATCATTGACGCAAATGGAGGGGTATGTACATTTGAGCTGACAATGCTCAAATAATAGAATCAGCTCAAATAATAGAATTTTTTTTCTAAGGATAGTATTGATACCACATAAAAGTTGAAATTATCTCCAAATGCTCTCATAAAGGTTCGGATGAAGTTATGATGTTTCTTAGCACTCAGGATGTCCTATTTGTATTGACTTTTGTTAACTGACTTGACTTTATTTTCGTAGCAAGATCTTTATTTGATTCATAACATGATTATCTGTGATGCTGAAATAATGTTATCCTCTTGTATGAGGTTTTCAGTAGCCAGATTACTCTTTACGTTGAATTTTTTTTTTTAATTTTTTTTTTTATAAAGATAACCATATATCCATATATGTTAATTGCTTCTTCTTTGTCCTAAAATTGTAGCTATGCTGATGCGAGTGGGTCTGGAAAGGATGTCTATGAATTTGTAAGTTTTAGTGATTGCTGAACATATATGATTATTTCTATCACAAACATTGTTAGGCTTCCCCTTTTCTTTTTGGTGTCTGGCAAGGTTTCTTTGTTTGATATAACTACTTTTAATGTTGATTGGACTAGATTGTGGATGGCAATAGGAATAAGTTCTTACTGTTTTGTAGGGCTTGCTTACTTCTAGTTCTCTTTCTATTAGGTTTTTCCATTCTCACTCTCAGTCCTTTCTTTCATCTTGCTCTGTTTCAGCTCCTTTTTAAATTGTGTATCAGTGGCTTTCTAGCGTGAATACTTCCAGCATTTTAGCTTTTGTACTAGTTCTTACTTTACCTCTATCATTCTTGACTATCATGCATGGCTTGTTATATTATATCTATTTACATAAACGTTCTCACAGGTTAAGTCCGTTGGGAAGTTTAAGGAAACAAAAAGGACTGATGGGATCTCTACATCAGATATCATAATGAGGATTGTTAAAGATTACAACCAGTATGTGATGCGTAATTTGGACCGTGGGTACTCAAGGAAGGAGCTAGGTGTTAGCTATGTGAGGGTATGTTCTAGTTTATCTCTTTTGTTCCAGTGAGCACTTTGTTTTTGCTCTAGTGCGGAAAGTGATCTATTTCATACTTATTTCTTACTATTAGGAAAAGAGACTGAGAGTGAACATGGGACTGAAAAAATTGCGTGAGAGGGTGAAGGAGCATCAGGAAAAAGTTGGAGAGAAGGTATGTATTTCCATGATGCTTAATCATTTTTTTGTTCCTTTTCATATGCATCATTGACTATGAGTATTTGACACTTTAATCCAGGTGTGTTATTCTACCAAATTGACGCTGTTCTGTGATTTATCGTATGTTTTTTGAATATATGGTTACAATCTCAAATTTTGATCTAAATACACATATGAATAATAAACATTCTATACCGTTTCTGTTGTTCATCTTAAGATGTAACCTGGATTGTGGTTTGCTATGGTTGTAAATTTTGAGAACTTTGCACAGTACTGTGTACTTTTCTTGAGGTTAATCATGGAAGCAGAAAAAATTAATATTAATGAGCACAGAAGTGTCTGCAGATTAGGCAAGCTAGTTGAAATACGAAGAAAGACTCAGAACCCTCTACCTGAGGTCCCCCCTTTAAACTGAGGAATTGAAAACCAGTTGTTGCCTAATAGATGACTAGTCCTTCCTCTGTTGTGACTTTGCAGATACAAATAGTAACAAAAACTGCCAAAATGCGTCGTGATGAATGGGTGGAGAATGCTGATCGATTGGTTGCTGGATTTCTTGAGATGTTCGAAGAAGGTTTCCATAAAATGGTTGGCTCTCTCTCTCTCTCTCTCTCTCTCTCTCTCTCTCTCTCTCTCTCTCAGCTCAGTTAGTATGCTTAGGGAAAATTTATTCCATTTTTTGGATTTCTGAAAACTTCTTGGGGTCTTCTACCAGGGAACAGCCATAAGGGACCGAATTCAAGAACAAATAAGGAACCAGCAGTTCAGAGGGCTTTTATATGAAGAAGAAGAGGATGATGAGTTATATGATGACTCTGAAGAAGAAAACTATGATGATGAAGACGAAAAATAAGTTTATTTTTGTTGCTGTCCTTTGATTGGACTGAAATACTTGTTCATGGTATTTAGTGTAGAAGTAATCTAAAAGACGACGTCCATAGGCTAAAATTACTTGGAAGTTTGCGAAATAGCTTGAAGTTTAGGTTGGATGTTTAAGACATTAGTATTATGTATTTCTTGTTCCGGCAGTTGCCTGTTTGAAGTATTTAGCACAAAATCTTTATGAGGAAAATCACAAAGTTGAGTAAATTCGCTTCTTGTAGCTCTTCTTTTTCAGTGTCATCTATATATGAAATGTTGTCGCAGCTACTTTTTTCAGGAAGTGAGTTATACCTATATTGGAGATGTGATCGGTCTATTATGTGGTCCTTAAAGGGAGGACCAATCGAGTTTCCACAAACAAAGTAATTTGTTTTTGGTTTCTTTTATCAGAATCTCTCACATCACATGAGGGTGATACCACCACCATTTAGTACCATAGGAGGCTTTTTGCAGTAGTGCCCACAAGAACTAAATGCTAGCAATCTAGCATATATAGGTTTCCTCGAAAGCATAACAAAACAGAACTCAGGCATGCCTTTGCTTGTCCCTTTTTTCATCATTGTTATAATGTGATCCTTCTCACCTCTATATCACATGGGGAAAATAAGTGCAATTGATTGTCCTTGAGGATTGAGGAAATTTAGTGCTAGTGGCTTCCATGACAGCATTTTTTATAACTATTATCCTGCTTTGCAATGCCATACATATATCTGTTTTCTAGGTTGTCTATATGTTTTTAGTCAACAAGAGGCTCAAGATGGTGTTGTGACACCACAAAGAAATGACATTGTCCAAACCCAATATCTATGTATGTGTGCTACATGTTTGCTTTGTTGTGCGGAAGCGTCAACCAACTGCGAGTGAAAAATAAACAACAACTGGCAAGAAAAAAATTGAACAAAATAACAGCAACAAGAACAACACCAAGATTTATACTGGTTCGGCAAATTGCCTACATCCAGTTTGGAGACGACGGAGTATTCCACTATAATCAATGAGAACATACAATAGTGTTTACCACTCAATTTCCCAAAGACCCAAATAACCCAAGCTCACACACTTACAATAGGAAGAGAAATAAACAAATACAAAGCAAAAACAATTTGAAAAAAAAAAAATTTCTTCTCTTGCCGAATGGCTTCTTGCCTACTTGCTTCTCTCTTCACACTTCTATATTATGGGCTGCACATCTTCTCATTTTATAGCCAAAGAAAGTGACTTAATAAAGAAAGCCAACTCATAAGTGCATGTAAACCTCATCATTCAATCACCTCATATGTGCATCCTATCATCATTGCAAGCATCATCAATTGCATGTCTTCTTCTTTTGGCCGAAAGCAAGCCAAAAGTGGTTATTGAGCCAATATTCAACATGCTTAAGGGTTATAAAAGCAAATCAAAGTAAAGTATGATGACTCAAAATACCGAGGCATCTTTCTTATTTTCATAAATTGCACTTGTCTTTCCTCCTATCAATTATCAAAGTTGATAATCAAAGAAAATTAAATATGTCTGTCAAAGAAGGTCCCAAAAGTAGTGTGGATAAGTGTGAGCATTATCTTAACTTCATGACTAAAACAAAAAGTAAAGAAAGATTTCTAATTTCATATGATTGTCCGCACTCCACCTCTTCATCAAAAGAGCTGCCATAGTTCTGTAAATTATTTAAAGTCGATTAAAAGTAAACGTATTTTATTTATACACACATATAGGGTCATCCCTGTTGGAGAATATAAGAAGTTGATGTGAATTTGGACCACACATGCAGAAAAAAAATTAACATACTCAATAATCAAATTTATCACTATAACTTATGTACATTGACATTTTATTTATATATATATATAGGCTACAGTACTAGAACTAGAATTTCCATTGCGCTTATGAATTGCAGCCTGGAAAATTCTTTCATTCTCAAGTCCACAAGTACAGAGTAACTCAAAAAACCCAAGGATATAATAAGGAGCTAGAGAAAGTGGTAAAAGGAGATACTAAATAATACTAATGAATATGAAGCTAGCCCAAGTAATGATCTGCGTGTCTAACTAGGTCGTGACAATCTCAGAAAGAGAGGGCATGGAAGCACTGGACTTGAGCCTATGCCTGCAAGTAGGGCAAGAAGAGTGAGACAGCAACCACTTGTCAATGCATGCAACATGAAACCGATGGTTGCACTTGGGCAGCACCCTCATCTTGTCTCCTTCACAAAAGTCCACCAAACAAATAGCACAACCTACTGAGGATGAAGAAGAAGAAGAAGAAGAAGAAGAAGATGAAGATGATGATGATTGAGGTGGAGAATCTGATGATGAATTGGCATTATAAGTTGAAGTTGGCAAAGCCACAATTTCCTTCTTCTTAAGCCCTGAATTGAGCCTACGAAAAGCAACCCATTGAGCTGGTTCAGTGAGGGCACGATTGGCGCACTGAAAAACACATTGTAACATGGAATTGAGGCCCAGAGCACACACAAGAGCACAAAAAATGGCTGCCAAGATGACCATAACACTGAGATCATCAGTGTGCTGATGAAGTTCATGATGACAAAGTGTTCTTGAGGTGGGACTAGGAGTTGGAGGTGGTGTTTGATGATCCATGGAGATCATAGAGGGAGGTGGTGGTAGAGATCTTTGGGAACCTTTGAGAGTGGTGGGGAAGATAGAGATCAATGGGAGTTTAAGTGGAGAGGAGGGGCATGCACATAGTACATTCTGAAAAAAAGGAACAATGTTGGAGGGAAATAAATATCAAGTAGGTAGGCCCCAAATCATTTGGTATGGTGCTTCTTTCTTCACTTTGTCGGAGGAAATTTATGATTTAAATGAGAGAGACTTTGATGCCTTTTATTGGGTAATTTTAGAGTTTATTAGTAATACAAATATAATATGATGAACAAACAAATTTAACATTGAGAAAATCTATACTCTAGTAGTAGAAAATAAACGCATCAAAATTTAAAAAATTTAAAAATATATTTATATATCATATGATGTTTCGTAATCTTGCAACAAAAACAAGAGAAAAAGAAGGAAATACATGGGCTCAATTAATGGATGGTGTAGTATTTATTAAATGATGAGGAAAATAGTGGCATTTCATGGGATATATATGCTTACTTGGCAATCCACTGTCTTCTTCTCTTTTGTTTATGCGCTTCAAAGATATATATAGAAAGCTATCTCTATCTAAAAGAAACCTTACCAATTCCCTATTGGTTGTTTCCATCAACGTGCACCACACATTAAGTTATTTTGAGAAATGATTTTAAAAAAGTTGTGAATTTTGTATTGTTACTTGGGTACCCTATACTTCTTGATTGAGATATTGGACTTTCTAAATTTTGAAACTAGCCTTACTTAAGGCCCTAGTCATGGGCTGGATTCGAGTGAAGTCTTTTGTTGGGTTGGGCGTAAAATTAAGGCCAAGTCATGCTCATGGCCCAAAAGCTTAAGTCGGGTTAGGACGGCCCATTGAGAGATGGGTCATCCAATTTTATGTACTAACAACCCGAAAAGCCATAGAATTGCCCATTCTGCACCGTATTATGGATGACCACAATCTTTGGCCAGAGAAATAGCATGATCACTATGCTCTGTTGTAGGTTAATTGTAACAGCATACACTTTATTTATGTCTAAATATCTTTGTTCTTTAATATAATGTAAGTTTAGATTTCCAAAGTTCTTTTCCCAACTCCAACGAATTTATTATTAAAGTTTGTCTTTCTAGTTTAGTATGTTGTCTTGAAGCCATTCAACCAAACCTTATATAATTATTAATTAACTTGGTCAAGGCACTAAAATCCAACAAAAAGACCTCTGCCCCTATGAGTGCTTCCCATATGTTTTTCAGCTCAACTATGAATATTTTATCTCGGTAATGAAGAAAATCTAACAAACCATTTCTTTATTAGGTATTGGATTGCCGATTTCACATTTCAAATAAAACTAAATGTTTTGGATTTGAATCCCCTGCCTGAACACAATATCTCTCTCTCTCCTTACTCTTAGGGCTCGTTTGGTTCAAGTTTTGAAGGCCTGAAAATAGGAAATCAATTTCATTCTTATGTTTGGCAAGTGCAGGGAAGGGAAATGGTTTTCTGACTCAAGGAATCTGATGCCCCTATTGGGGGGAAATTGATACCCTTGCTCAAGCTTGGGTTTTGTTTTTCCCCTTCTTGGGAAAACATTTATTACTTATTATAT